>APFE030693206.1:0-119915 GCA_000404065.3 Pinus taeda | reverse complement strand
TTCTTAATAGAGTTATAATCTTATTATTATTTTTATTATTAATGAATAATGAATAATATAAATATAAAGAATTAAAACTTTATTAATTGTTAATTGTTAATTCGAAATTAATTATTATTATTAATATATAATACTTACTCATTACTATTTCAAATTAATGATCATTTTATGAAGAATAATTCTTTAATTTTTATTAATTAGAGATTAATTAATATAATTAATATGAATTAACATATTCAATTTAATATTCATTAGTTAATTGGTTTTTAAATGCTTTCATTTTTAATATTATTATATTATTATTATTATTTATTAAAATTAATTAGTTTTAATTAATTAATACAATTATAAAAAGTTATAAATTTATATATTAAAATATTAAATAAAATATAAATATTAAAGTTATTAATCAAATAATTTATTTTTGATTAGAAAAAATAATAATTAATTGTTAATTATTAATTATAAATAGAATTTAAGGAATTATTGGAATTTAATAGATAATGGAGTTAATGGATTAATATAATTAATTATTTTTAGTTAATTGGATAAATATTAATTATTATTAATTATTATTATTATTATTATTATTATTATACTGAGGGGTTAATTTTTCTGATTAGGGGAAGCTAGCTTCCACTAATCTCCATACCGTTGTCTCTGTTGAGATTGTGCAAGTGTTTGATAATCTCGAGGGCTTCTCTGATCTTTCGTTTATGCTGCTGCTCCTCCTTGGCGATAATGGAGGCGTTTTCCAATAAGACATGGTGCTTGGTTTTTGACGAGTGTTCTGCAAGGGCGGAGGAACGAGACCTTTCATTTTTAATATTAGCCCCATGCTCTTTGAGTCTGGTTTGCAGAGAACGACCGGTTTCACCAATGTAGCTTTTCCCACATGAGCAATCGATTTTATAGACCCCTTTTAGTTGATGTTTATCAATGTTATCTTTAACCGATCTCATACTTTGCCTGATTGTCCCAGGGGCTGAGAATTGCGTGCTTATGTTCTTTCTTCTTAGGACCTTCGCCATCTTATCTGTAACTCCATGAATGTAAGGAAGAAAAACCCTACCACCTTCAGGTTGATCTCTAGTCTTATGTTCATGAGATAATAATCTTTTCTCGGCTTTCTGAATTGCTCTTCTAATCTCATTTTCTTTGTAGCCTAAACCTTTAAAGGTTAAGACTAAATGCTTCTTTTCTTCATCCAGATGATCAGCGTCAGAAATTCTAAGGGCCCTGATAGCAAGAGTGTTTAGAACACCAAGCTTCTGGGTTGGATGATGGTGGGAGTCAGCATGGAGGTAATTCTCAGTATGGGTAGACTTTCTGTAAACTCTGTGCCCAATGGAGCCATCATCTCTTCTCATGATGAGGATGTCTAAAAAAGGTATGCTCATGTTTTCTTCAAGCTCCATCGTGAATTTTATATCTGAGGAAATGGAGTTCAGGTGAATAAAGAATTTGTCAAGCTCAGCTTTACCATGAGTCCATTTTATGTTAGTATCATCAACAAATCGCTTCCACCACGCTGGTTTCAAGGGGTAAGAGTCTAGGGCCTTCTTTTCAAAATATTCCATAAATAGGTTGGCCACGATTGGTGAAAGGGAGGATCCCATTGCCACTCCAGTTGTTTGTTCATAATATGCTCCTTGGAAGGTGAAAACTGTTGATCGCAAGCAAATTTCGGCCAACCTTGCAGTACCTGGATCAGTAACCTCTTTTATCACTTGAATGGCCTCTTCAAGAGGAATCTTGGTGAAAAGGGACACAACGTCAAAGCTAACCAGGAGGTCCTCCCGCTCTAACTTCTCATTCTTAATAAGCTTTACAAAGTCATGGGAGTCCTTGATGAAAGAATCAGTGTTTCCGACCAGGGGTTTGAGGATTCTTGCAACATATTTCGCGAGCTCATATGTTGGGGATCCAATTGTATTGACAATTGGTCTGAGAGGGGCACCTTCTTTGTGGATCTTTGGTAGCCCATAAATCCTAGGTATGCATTCACTGGAGGGAATTAATTTCTTCTTTAATTTGTCATCAAGGTTGGATTCCAGGATGGCCTTTTTCACCTCTTTCATAATTTTGGGGATCGGATTCTTGTTTAGCTTCTTATAACTCCCACAATTTAGGTGATCGTTCATTTTGCATATATAATCTTCTTTATCGAGAATCACTGCTGCTCCTCCTTTATCTGCCTTGAGAACCACAATTTTTTCATTGTTGCGCAGGGACTTGAAAGCTCTTTGCTCTGCTTTACTCAAATTACTCCTGGGAACACTGGCCTTCCTCATAATAAGGGAGCATTCTTGCCTTAATTCTTCCTTGTCCTCCAGGGTAAGGCTTCTAATCCCATTTTCAATATTACAAATCAATTTTTCAACAGGTAGGTTTTTCGGGGCAACAGCAAATCCAAGGCCTTTTCTGAGAACACTAATGACCTCAGGCTCTAAACTTTGGGAAGATAAATTTACGACTTTTCTTTTTTATTTCAATTCTGATGCCTTGACTAATTGAAAGGGCGCTCCATCCTCCGTGCGGGAGCTCATCTGTTCAGCAAAAACCGTAAATCCAGCTAATACAATCACGGTTTTTGCTGAACAAATGGTTATCAAACCTCTTGTATAAAAATGTAGGACTTGAAGAGACGTGTTATTTTGTGTGGAAGATTGCTACTTGACTAAAGTTAATAGATTTGGAGCTTTTGGATACCTTCATTTTGTTGTGTGGATTATGTCATACTGTTATTCAAGCTTTCTTAACTGGTTTTCATTCAAGTGTGCAAGTGAAGCATGGAGGGCCCCCATTGCCAAGCATGTACACTTAGTCTTTAAATGTCTGGTATGATTTTCATATTTCTTGTAGTTTCTTGTATGGTTTATTTATTTTTCATTAGATTAATAAAATTTAACTGTTGCTAAATTTCAATATACATTGTTCATATATCTCTTGTAAAAGAGCTTGATGTGTCCTTACTTGCAGCAGTAAAAGATTGTCATTTTGTCATTTTTTGCAATTCATTGTTATGCTATTTTAGTATTTCATTGTTTAAAAAGAACTCGATGATATAAATTTTGTTATTATTTTGAGAAATTATGAATGTATCTCTTGTAAGGGAGCTTGATGTTTCCTTACTTACAACATTTAAATCAATAAGATACATTAGATGCAAGTGCATTTAAATTCATTACTTTGAATAAAGTAGTCCAAAACTAGTCTAGATCTAAATTCCATATACATTGGTGTGCTTCAAAGTTCTATAAACTCTAGATTGATATTAAAATATATGATCTTATTTACACCCCTAAATTGGACCAAAATTTTTGGCGCCATTGTCAGGGAAGCACATTTAGATAGAACTAGTTTAGAAGTTTAAAACAAAACCCCCCAACCATTAAAAAAAAAAACTCCAACTACTAATCCATACGCAAGACAAGAGACCTATCAAACTTTTAAAAAAGGATGCTAAAGAATTTATTCAGTGAAGGAGGGTATGCCACCATAAGGATCTTCTTAAATCCTTGTCCACAATTTAGAATTGTCACTAGGGATGAGTTTTCATTTCAAAGATAGACGAGAAGAAAGGCATCTATGAAGAGGATTCGCAAAAGGGGAACCTAGAAGACTTTTATAGTTATCCTTGTATGGAGAACAAAGAGTCATTGGCCACATCTAATGAAGATCAAATATTAGAGCCATAGGTTGAAGAATTTCTCTGCTATCTATCACAAGATCCCTTGTGCATTCATGAATGTAATGAATAAATTTTAGAAGAACTTTATGGTATGACAACAAAAAAAATTAAAGGAGACAAATTCATATCGAAACTTGGTTCCAAAGAGTCACTAGGCCACCATACCACTCCATTTTTCAACATTTCTTGGCATCAAATTTGTATGAACAATTGATCTCTCATGTCCAAGCAATCATTAAGGCATATTTTTCAAACTTAGATATGAGTTTACTTATGATCTTGTTACGCAAATGGATGCATTGTAAATTCTCTTATACTTGAGGGAATGTTTTTTTTGGCCAAATAGAATAGGATAGTATAGAGGAATAAATGAATAAAATAAAATAAAATAATTGCATAATAAAGTTAGTTCAATATTGCATGAATAAAACTAATTTTGAGACGATTTTATGACAAAATGCAACCATGACAATCCTATTTTGGAAGACCATATGGGCTCATTCTTAAAACTTTTTTCTACGCAAATAATCCCTTGAAATATATTTTCTAACCCATTTTGAATTTTTCAATTTGCATCTCAAACAAAAATAAAATATGGCCAAAAAAGTTACTATATCTCAAGTAGAAAATTCAAGAACATAGTTAGTACAACTATGATTTGAGGGATTTAATGGACATATTTTTACAATATATTTCTAGGGATATTTCCCTTATAATTTAGTTTCCATTTCAATTTTAATCACCTCAAAACAACATCGTATGAAAAGTTAATGTTCAAATTACTAATTGTTTGTCATAAAATCTGGATACTAACAATTCTACATATTGACTGTTAATTGGAATATTTCACATATCAAATCATATTATTTTCAAAACATGTTTATAAGGGAGAGATAAATTCAAGTATGATTTAGGCCACAATTTGAATCATCCAATTTGGAGATAATATGAAAAAGTTATGCCACATTTAGTAACTATATGTCTTTAAACTAGCGTGGTGAAACTCTGTCTCCTAGGTATGTTCATGAGTTATTTGAGATATCAAATCAAGATATATTAAAATTGTGTTTCTATCTGAGGTATCTACATGAGTCTAAGTTAATCTCCAATTGGAATTACATCAATCCATGCTTGATTGAAAAATCTATTCTTGAATTAGTGATTGTTGGTCTAGAAAGCAATTCAGGAATAGTCCCATCAAGTAAGGTGTTCCTCGGTAGGTTTGACATGTAATTTAAACTCACTTTGAAAACCTAATTCTACTAGAAATATCCTTATGAATCAATTTCAATCTAGCTTTGGAATCACTTCAATTGGATATAAATGAAAATTTTGTGAACAAAATACCACATGGAGATCCAAGTTGGACACCCATTTTCAACAGGTAAACAAATGCATTTTTATTCATCTATCTTCTTTGGATCTATTTTTTTTGGGAATTGTTGCATTTATTTTATGTACTTATTAGAAGGAGAAAGATATGTCACCTTTCTTCTGCCATCATCTCACATTTTATTGCAGGCAATGCTTAGTTTTTGTAGGTCCCAAGAAGTCCAAAGGGTCAAATCTATGAACAAGTGATTTTCAAAGTCAAAATTTTGGAAATTCATACATGACGGTATGAAATATTCAAGTTAGAAAAAGTCGAATATCATCTTACATTGAGTTCTAAATCCTTGGAGATTGTTACAAAAACCTTCCAGTGGATGACCGACAGATACGTGAAGATGAATTGAGATCAAGGCAAAAGTCATGAAATCAATATTCAAAAAAAGAAGTCAAGTTCCATATCATGTCAAAGTTACATCAACTACTAAAGAGACCTTTCAAAATATCTACCATTCATAGTTCCATTCATCCACCCTTCTTTATGCCATTTTCCTTTTTCCAAGCTTCAAGTTGAAGCCTCAATTTCTATGTATTCATCTATCTCAATTTTCATCCATTTTCTTACTCATCTCACTTTCCATCCATCAGTTTACCCACATTTCTTACTCCTATCGTCGCTTCTTCCATTAAAAAAAAAAAAAAAAATCTTAAGTAAAATTTGCCAATGAGAATTCTCAAAAAGATCTACCGTTGAATTTCCAAAAATAGAAACTCTTCAACAACTCTCGAGAATACTATTTCATTTACTTATGGAGTTTCTTTTGAAGCAAGTTTTGTATAAGTCATTTTATTTTCAGCAAATAAAAAAAAAAATTCTTTGCAAGAGACTTGAGGACAGGTCATTTAATAAAGTTGAGGGGGAAGGTGTAAAATTTCTATGTTTTTGAAGATCCTTTTGAAAGCCTTCTACGGCCATCAACATTACCTTTGAAGACGATACAATTTCAGAGGGACCTATATTTTTCTAGTAAAGGGGCTTGAATTTGCAGCCTTGTGAAGACATTGAAGAAATCACCTTAAGGAAACCGAAAAACAAAAGTCAAATCAAAAGTCAGTTTCATAATTATAGAGGGAGCTGAAATCATTTACTTTATTGTGGGATCTGAAATCACTTCAATAAAAATCAATTTGTTAGATTTGCAGCATCAAAAAAAAATATTTGAAGTGAAGACTTTGAATACTTGCCTATAGTGATAGTAACTCCAAAATCAGAAGACATTCAAGAGACATTATTCCAAAATCTGAAGTAGCTTCTTCAAACATATCATCTACAAAAGATGAAGCATGGAAAAGCATGATTGAGGGAGAAATTGAAAGTATGTAAGGAAATTTCTTTTTAATGCTTTTAATTTTGCAAAATTCTTCATTTAAGGTAATGATATAGTACTTTTTCCTTTCCTCACCTTAACTATCATTTCCATTACCTTCATAATCCATCCGTCCATTTTCCTATCCCTAAGCATCAAAATTGAATATTCAACTCTTCTAGCATAAGTAGAAATAAGGGAAAATTTGTTAATTTGATCATAATATCAAGTGCTCTATTTTTTTTAGCTGCTCAAGGGAAGCAAAGAGATTGCACAATCAACAGTGATTTATCCTCTTCAAAAAAAAATCAAGAATAGGCACAATAAGGGTTTTACATTATGGCACAATTTGGAAATGAATTAAGAAGGAATTCTTCTTGAAACTGGGTACTAAAAGAGAACAATTCTCTGTCTCTATCTATAACTGCTATTAATATATCTTTGTTTAAACAATGGCTCATATCAGTCAATTCAAGCAAGCTGCAACCAATTGCATATTGACAATTCCATTTGCCAATATATGGGAGTGATGGAATTGGTTCAAAAGAATTCAAGGACTTTTTTGGTTGCATGTATAAGCAAAGGTTTCAAATAAAGGGCACATAATTCAATTTTAGAAGAGGCAACGTTAGCAAATTTATAAACATTGATATGGAAAATGCTAAAGTGGACCTTTAAAAACTCATTATAACTATACGAGGCCTTGAAAGCCATTCGTATTGGCTCTCAGCATTCCTATTTGCCTCCTCGATCCATCATACCTTTCCAGAGCTTATTCGATGAGACTTGTGATATTGAGATTGAATCGAACATTTGCATACTGGTGGCTCCCGCCGTCTCTCACTCCTATCCTGATATGACCGCGTCCGGAATGAACTTTAATGTTGACTTTAATATCTGGTACGATGCCTCGAGGTTTGGTTTTAGGGTTTATCCCGGGACTTTCCGGTTGCAGCCTCACACCTGCTGGTTGCTCCGACTTTTGTTCACGTTACCCGCGCTTACCTCCCCATTCTTACTCTGCCGCTGCCTTGGAAGACTCCGTCTGCAACAGTATGAACCCTCGAGTTTCTGTTCCTGTTTATCAGTGGCGGCTTACCTGTATCTTATTGATTCTCTGCGGTTGTGGGTATGTGCTTTCAAGGCCTGTAACGTTACTCTTTCCTTTTAAACAATGTTAATATTAAACTGTAGGCACAGCTTGTTGTGTTTTGGCTTTGCGCTCACGCTGTCTGCAATTTTAAAATGATTGACTGGTTTTCTCTGATGACAGGTTCGCTCCACACTCCAACGCTTCTCCTGGTTACGAGGTAAGACTTCTCTTCCCTGTTATACGACCTGGATTTTCTATTGTTCCATTTCTAACACCTTACCGCTACTGTCAACAGGGTGTGGTCATTCTCTGGTTATCTTCGAACTCCACTCTCGGCTCACAGGTAATCCCTTCTCAAACCCTTATTTATTCCCTGTTTTTATCTCGTCGTTTATGGGTGTTCTTCTGGGCTTTAACACTGTTATGTTTTTGTGACAGGTATTCACCTGTGATGGCTCGGTGGTTAACTATATTCTGCAACCCTATCGAATGCTTCAACGCTCCGGTCACGGGTAGCACTCCTCTATTTCATAGGCTGTATTTTACTGTCAGTTCCGTAGGCTTTGTAGGTTCTGTAGGTAGAAAGTCTGGTTCTGTAGAGGTGATGTTCCTCTCTGTTCTTGATTCTTGTTCTCGGTAGTATGGCGGTCTGTTGATAGAAAACCCCTGTTCGGGCGTTAGTCATTTCGACTGTTGTTTTCTCTGGTAGTTTTGTTGCTCGGTTGTCAATTTAATAAGGTGGGCATATGGTTCTGGGTGTTCTGTTTGTATTGGTGAGAGGGTCTCTCGACAAATCGAACCCTCCTACTGTCGATTCGCGCTCAGGCGCTACAAACCCTCGGCCTCTTGTAATTGTCTGTTCTTATATTAATGACTCGGAATTATATGTTAATATGTGATTTCTTTGCGGCGGTGAAGCTCTGCCTGTACTGGTCTGTACTCTGTTCTTTTCAATATATGAAGGATTCTTTCTTAACAGTGAATGCGAATCTTCTGCTTTTGCGTGTTAGATAACAATAGATGCATGAAATGGTTTACAATGTATGTTCATTTCATTTCTGTATTTGCTTAACCATGAATTTGGTTATGAGGGTTTGTTAATTTTTCGAATTACCTGTAGATATTTTGATGTCAAGTCTGTTCTCTTGTCTGTGATGTTACTCGTGGGACCCTTCCCTACACTCTCCACTTGTTGCAGACTCTTCCGACCTTCACTGCTTCCTCGTTCCTGGTCCGTGACTTGAATCGATACTTGTGTCGTTCGCCTGTACTTTGCTAGCCTCCCGTTTGTTTACTCCTATGCTGTTTGTTTCTGTTAGAACATTTCATATGAAATGGCAAACTTTACAGTAATAATAAACAACTTGGCATTTGTAGTTACAGTGACAGAGAATAATTTGTTATTTGTCTTTACAGTGATGAAAGAAATAATTTGAAATTAATTTCTGGTAAAAGAAGATGCAAACTTGTAATGACTGTGTTTCTCTCTTTTTCTCTTATGGGGGAATCCCCTACAATGGTGTCTTTCCTGCTTTTAATCTAATGCACTTAACTGTTCTTGTAAAAACTGTCTTAACAGAAAGCAACTATTTTGTCAGTTCTGTAACTGTTTCTAACTACTGTAACTTTTAAGGAACTAATTAATTATTTTTGTCCTGTTACCAGTTTCCTAATAAACTGCAACAGTGTTCCACTACAACTCCTAAGTTCTCTCAACCTATAGACAGATAAATAAAATAACCTAAGAAAAAACTTTACCGACAAGCCTAACACTTGTCCAATTAAAATAAACAACTATTTGTTCTAATCTTTTCATGAGACTGTCAGCCCTTTATGTCTCCTCAGAGCTGGATGCTCCTGCATCACATACACTTAAGACTCTTCCACAAACTCTCAGGTTTGTTGTCTTCTCTAGACTATATTGAAGTTTGTTGAGTGTTTATTGAGTCGTTCCATTTGCACTAACCTCCACAATTTGCTGTAAAGACGTCACCTCCAACGTTGTTAACGAGTTGTGCATTAGTGAGATTTGAACCCTTGACGACCCACACTCTCAGCAGCCACGTTTTCACCCATATCCTCCTCATCAATTCATGCTCGCGTGTTTTATCTCTTGTCCCTTCATAAAAAAACAACAAAAACAAAAACAAAACCATCAAACAAACAAAAACAAACAAAACAAAAAAACAAAATTATATGAATTGTATGAAATTGTTATATGAATTGTATGTTAACAATTTCATGTGTTAACCTACAATTTACACTCTCTGCGTTGAACAAAATTATAGTCACCCAGAATCAAGGAGTAAATGAGATTTGAGCGATCAAATTAACGAATAAAAGATTGAAATCAATTAGAACTCTTCCATGGGAGTATTGGAGGAATGGAGGATTTGAAAAAAATGCAAATAGGGACAACTGAATCCACAAATAGCAGCGACGAATAATAGGCACAATTCTAGGTACGATTTGTCATGAATATACAGATAGAGGAAAGGAAAATCAATAAGCAATAGTGAACATAGGTAAGCCGCCACTAAATATGGACCACAAAATGAGTTTTTTGTTGTTAAATTTTCCTTGTTTAGAACAAATTACTGCCTGGATACCTATTGAAGTCATTTTGAGGAAACAAAGTGAAGGAAAGGATTTTTCTAAATTTTGTTTTGAAAAAATATTTGTGCTTGTTGTCTATGTTTCAAATGAATGAAGAAAAGCCAAGTTTCTGAAACAAACATTTATGAATTTCTGAAATTAAGTGAGGGAAAAAACATTGAGAGAATTTCTTTGGACTTTTACTACTCAAAATCTTTGTTTACTCTGTATTTATCAAATCAATAGTCAAAAGAAATCGGAATTCTGAGATATGCAATACAAATTTGTTCATTATCAAGAACGAATTGAGGGTTAATGAAGTAAATTTCTAAAGTTTTACTTAGAAAAGAGGCAGTGGTGGACGTTGTTTTTAAAATGGATTTTTATTCTCAGAACGGAGTATTCAAACCTCTCCAATTTTGTTTTTTTTGTGCTCTCAAAATCATATGCCTCATAGTGCAAATTCAAGTTTGTTCATTATCGAGAACAAATTCGTAGCTGTAAACAGAATTGAGGGCTCACAAAATTGATTTCTGATATTTGTCATAGAGAAACAATTGTGAAGAGATATCAAACAGGTTGTTTTTAGTTGTGAAACATTTCATCGTCAGTAAATTAACAAAAAAAAAAAAAAAATTCAAGTTCACATATTAGCACAATTATAAATGGTAGTGAGATATGAACCACCAAGGGTAGCTTCTCTTGTGGGAGTGCATGAAAAATATGGGGAAATTCTGAGAGAAGCATGTTGGTTGTCATTCTTTGATAACTTTGATGGGCATCATGTTAAAGTTACCATGGAATTTGCATTAACATTTGATGGAGAATGTGCAAAGATTGGAAATCTCATTATTCATATTTCAGAGCATTCACTTTCAGAAGTCATAGGTCTTCCACAAACAGGTGAGAAGTGGTTTAAAAATACAAGAATGCAAGGGAAATTTTGGACTCCTAACATGAAGAAGAAAATGCATGAACTAAATTGGACAGCAGGGGTACCAAGAAACTAATTAAATGATCCATGGAAAGACATATTTTCTACAAAATTTCATTACCTGTGAGGGAAGATACAATTTTGCTTTCTTGTACTACATCAGATTACTGATGGATCTGAAAGGTTGAAGAAGAGAAACAGAAGACTTCGAATACAAAAGATCTTGATTTTTAAGAAAGCACACAAATTATATCAACAGAGGAAAGCAATAAAGGCAAAGTATCAGAGGTTGAAAGTTTATGGAAGAATTGTTACATGTAGCAGAGGTGATAGGACATTATTGACAATGGATCAGATACATTTTTGTGCATGAGAACATGCACTATATTCCTCCTAGGGGAGATGCTTAGTACCACTTTTGATGTTTATTTTGGTCACATAACCTATGTTCTTACCTCCATTTTGTTTTCATATCTCTCATACTTCATCCATATTTGCTTGAAATTGACCATCTTAGGTACATTTATCATTTACTTTTCATGATTTTAATTTTGACAAAGTATGGCATTAAAAATATTTTTTTAGCAGAAATTATAGGATGTTGCAACTTCCCATAATAGCTCCAAGAGTCGCACATGTGCAGGACAACTGGGCAAGTTTCGAGATATGTAAGACGATCCTCAATGTCCAAGGATGGATAAATTCCTATATGCCTTTAGAAAAGAGCCTCACATGTGCCCGGTCAATGCACGTGGGCTTCCCCGGGAGAGCAATACCATACCACGTGCATTCATATTGAGGTTATATTTTGAGGAAAAAATGACATAATATATTGGGTGATATATAAGGGGTAAAGGGGTTTTATATAGGCAAGTATAAAAAATGGAGCTCAAATTTAATGAAAAAGTATGGAGTATAAAAAATGTTAATGAAAAAATAGATACGTACAATATCTAATGAAAGACGGGTTTTTTTAATTGGGAAGGTGTATTGGGTTTGTACTGGTAGGGGGTTAAATAATGTGATTTTTAGAGGTATTTTCCAATATGTAGTCAAATTAGGGGTATTTTTAGTATGCCATGAATGCATGTGATATGTCAAGGGTTCATTAAGTGAAGTCCATGTGGGTCATTGTTAGTCAAACTAGGCCACTTGTTCAGAAAATCCCCTATTTTTGGCAATAAATAGGGATAGTTTTGGATTTTAAGGGATTTTCTTCATATTTCATGGATCTAAAGGTTGAATTCAACCTATTAGCACTTATCTAGGATCTCAGAAACAGATTTGAGAATTTTTAGTAATTTTGGTTATCAAACCTCTTGTATAAATATGTAGGATTTGAAGTAAGAGATGTGTTATTGTGTGTGGAATAATGCTACTTGACTAAAGTTAATAGATTTGGGGATTTTGGATACCTTCATTACGCTGTGTGGATTATGTTGATACTATTATACAAGATTTTTTAACTGGTTTTCATTCAAGTATACAAGTGAAGCATGGAGTGCCCCCATTGTCAAGCATGTATACTTAGTCTTTAAACGACTAGTATGCTTTTTAAAATTTGTTGTAGTTTCTTGTATGGTTTCTTTCTTTTTCATTAGATGAACAAACTTTAATTGTTGCTAAAGTATGATATACATTGTGCATAGATCTCTTGTAAAAGAGCTTGATGTGTCCTTACTTGCAATAGTAAAAGATCGTCAATTTGTGATTCTCTACAATTCATTGTTATGCTACTTTTGCATTTCATTGTTTAAAAATAACTTGATGATCTAAATGTTGTTATTATTTTGAAACATTATGAATGTATCTCCTCTAAGGGAGCTTGATGTTTACTTACTTACAACATTCAAATCATTAATATACATTAGATACAAAGTGTGTTTAAATTCATTACTTTGAATAAAGTAGTCCAAAACTAGTCTAGATCTAAATTCCATATACATTGGTGTGCTTCAAATTTCTACGAACTATGGATTGATATTAAAATATATGATCTGATTTACACCCCTAAATTGGACCAACAGGAATCTTAGTTGAACCTTTTTCATTAAACATTTTATTTTGTAGTCCATCCTATTCAATTTTTTTATTATTATTAATGTAAGGTTATTGTTGAAAGGAATTTTTTTTGTTAAGCTGATACCTTTTTTGCTTTATTTCATAAGTATATTTCCTAAACAAACCATGGAAATTATGCACACTATTTGTTTATATTTATTAGAACGAAGGTTTGAGATTATATATCATTTAGGACAAGGAAGAAGGAATCGTTAATTTTGGGGGATGAAATACTTACGGTAACAAGGAATATTTTGAATGAAACATTTCTTTTTCATGTCATAAAATTCCACCCATGTAAACAAACAACAAATGTTGTTTAAACCAAGTTGTAAAAATATATAATCTTTATTAAATGTAAAATCACCATTTTGTTGAGAAGTATATAGGATAGAAATGAAACTCAAACACTTTCACTACAATCATCTTTGATATTAAATGTAATATCAACTTTATGCTTAAATGTTAGGACTACCAAACAACTTCCCTCATTCCACACTTTACTAGACAATTTTTTTATCATGTTGGAACCTCGACGATGTATGAATCCAAGGAATGAATGCAGTCCTCTAAAACTACATTGTATGCTTCCGTAGAATGAAGGGATCTATTAGAACTCTTAATGGAAGTGTGTATTATTGGTTATCGGACCAGAACCTCTCTATTGAAGATATGGTTATGACGATGAATCCTAGATACTTAGCCTCAATCCCAATGAATGTGATATCTCCAATCCACAACTTTGTTCATTACTCATATTTTATTACCCTTAACACCTTGTTTAGAAAGAGATAAGTTAACTATCATACTAGCCTCGTCCTTAGTATTGAATTTTCTATAAGGTGTGCATTAGAAAAAAAAAATTCTGATCTGGTAATTATTACCTAATTATCTTTAAACAATTTATCTCATTCCACTGATGTCATTGAGAAATTATTCATAGAAATTCTCAACAATAAATGCAATGGAAATAGTAAATATCATAGAAAGAAATCCATGCACAATAAGTTTACCCTAGGAAACCAAACCTTGGGAGAAAACCCAACAACCTCTCTTTTAGGAGAAATCACTCTTCAGCAAGGTTTACAAATCTAATTTGTCTATAAATATGTGTGGATGTCCATGTCAAAATATCAGTAAAACCTAGTCAAAATAAATAATAATATAACACTGGTCAAAACTAGTCAAACCAGACAACTCTTGTCAAAATTCAATAGACAAAATTTGCAGTCAATGGCCTGCCCCTATCGTAGCCCAATCCAACTCAGTTTTCTCTGGTTAAAACAAAGATTAAACATTCTAGTACACATGATTCAACTTGTCCTCTTTCTCCCCACACGTCTGTCCAAGAGAGAAGATAAACCTTAGAAAATAAAATAAAATCATAATTGCTTCTCCATAGGTAGGGAAATGAGGCATCATATATTCTATTTCAACTTTTCAAAACAGTTTTTAATCCTAAAGGGACATGTCCATTCACTGGGAAGGTTGACTTGACTTTTAAAAAAAAATAAGCTTTACATAAATTTCCAAAGATGGGTTGGAGGCCCTTTAGCAAAGAAATAATACCTCTCGATCCTACAAAAAATCAAAATTCCTTTTGAGCATGTGAGGTATTCTCCTTAGCTACAAATAGATTTCCCCTTAGCTAAAACTTCTCCTTCCATGATAAAATTTCATGAGCTTGCTAGATTGATGTAGTGTATTTTCACATGCCCATCTATACATCACTCCATCCTAGAGTAGGTAATGTGACACATCACATGCACGTCTTTACATCATGCCATCCCTGGGTAGGCAATGTCACTCCTCACATGCATGTCTATAGATTACTCCATCCTAAAGTAGGCAATGTTACTCCTCACATGCACATATATAGATCACTCCATCATGGAGAAGGAAACATGAGTATCTTGGGCCATTTACCCTTGGCCAAATCAGCATGGCTCCTGAGGTAAATTTATCAATCTTGTTAGGTAAAATCAACATGGCTTCTCAGGAGAGCACCTTCCCCTAAAGCATTTTCTCCTAGCCAAATTAGCATGGCCTGGCCAAATCACTTCATGGCTTCTTAAGTGAATTGCATCAATCTCCTTTAGTCAAATCAGCATGACCTAGCTAAAATACTCCTTGATGGATTCTTAGGAGAAGGTTTGTCCGATACTATAAATGCATCAACAAACCTTCTCAATGAGGGATACATTCTGCATCATGCCAAGATTTCCTTTGAAGTATATAAACTTTGCTTTAGACAGAGGCTATGTAAAATTGTACGCAATATGCTTGTCTATGCATATGTACTTTAGATTCACTACTCCCTTCTACACCATATATCGTATGAAGTAACATGTTCAAATAGTACTCCAAGAATATTTGGAAACCATACTTCTTCACGACTTATGATTTTGGCTATGATATACACCGCCTTTGTTGTACTGAGTGTGGCATAAGTTTGCTTCCTGCTAGATCATGATATCATAGCCAATCCCAAGTTGAAGCAGCATCCTAAGGTACTCTTTTTGTCCTTTACACTCCTGACCTAATCCAAATTAGTGTATCCCTGCAGCCTCATTTAACCGCTTGATACATATCTCAAACCATATATAACTATACCATGTAATTACCTCAACACATGCTTTGCTACAACCCAATGTATTTGCCTTGGCTCAACCATATACTAGCTCAAGGAGTTCACTGCAAAGAAAATATATGGCCTAGTGTTAACCAGGTACATCAAGGATCCAATCAACTTCTTGTACATCGTGGGATCCACAAAATTGCAATTTGAAGTAGAATCACTCATCTTCTTATGGTTGGTCACCATAGTTGTAGCCATGGAGTTGCAATCCATCATACCAAAATTCCTAAAAATATGGACAATGTACTTCCATTTTTTGAGGAAGATCTCATATGGTCTCTACACATCCAATCCCAAGAAATAATGCATCATGTCAATATCTCTTTCATCTCAAACTCCAAAGCCATATCCCTCTGACACTAAAGAAAATCATTTCCTGGTAATCCTAGTTTTCCCCTATCCCATTGTTGCTCCCTTTGTCACTTGAAGCGTATTATGTTTTCTATCTTGGTCCCCTTATAGAAGGAATATTTCTCCTTTAGACCTCACATATCTAATCATATGACAATATCAACTCATGAAATTTTCTTAGAATGTTACTCCTTGCATTCTACCTCACTGTCTACCCCCTCGGAACTGAAATTCCTTCTAGTCATCTAGCACGGTTCTAAATGTCCTAACAATTACAATTTCGTTCTTTGAATACTAATCATCTAGAAATTGGAGAAAAAATATTCTCGCAGTCCACTTCCTCTTTCTGGGAGAACCTTCTTGTCACAAACCTCGCTTAGTACTTCTCGATGCTATCATTTGTTACATGAATCATCACTTTTGGCAGTCTCCACAATGGATCTATTTTTACTTTTTGCAAGCTCCATTCAAGAGGTGATGGAAAAAAAAAAATTATATATATATATATATATATATATATATATATATATATATATATATATTATATATATATATATATATATATATATATATATATATATATAACCAATAAAAAAAATACAAGGACAAGAGGTTGAGCAAAAACTAAAAGTAATAATAATAATCAAAGGATAAAAATATGATTAGAAGTATGTATCTCTTGATTAAGGAATAAATTGTTGAGGATTTTACTCTCCATCTCTAACAAATCTATGAATTCTTCTAAGTTGGATGCTCATCATCATCATCATCAACAACAACATTGACTATTGATGCAATTTACCTTCTCTTCCTTTTCTTCTCATCACACTTGGAGTAGAGTCTGAATTCATGACAAATGAAGCAATTTACCTTTGACATATCCTTCTTCTTCTCCTTAGGCACCAATGCTTAGTTTGGTTGTCCTAATAATCTGTATAGTCCTTCCTCTCGAATACCAATCACTCTTGGTGATTCTAGAAGAACCAGTATCCACCACACAAATATCATTATATCTAATGTAATCTAAAAAGAGTAGAAACAAGGACTTTCTCCTCAATTCCCTCTAGCTTTCTAATAGCTTCCTTCTAAAGATTGGTAATCGTATTCATCTTGTCTTCCATTCGAGACTTGGCACCACTTTGACAAGACATCTCAAAAACAAGTTTTTGAACACTTGTCTCTTATGTTTATTTCAATGGTTACACTTTCAAAAAAGTTATGAAAACATGTTGAATTTTCTACAAGGTGTACAGAAGAAAATTAAATTTCTAATCTCACAATTACTACCTCATTATCTTCAAACAATTATAGTTGTTGAAATTGGTGTGACACGTCATTTCTTCTATTTATACTTGTCGAAATGGGTGTGACACCCGAAGAGACACGTCCCTTCACTACACAAGTCGACTTGACTTTTTAAAAAATAAATTTTACACAAGTTTTCTAGACCAACTTGGAGGCCCGTTATCAAATTTGGAATACCTCCTGATGCTACAAAAAAACAACACTTATCTGATGTGATGTTTCATTGATCTACAATACAAAATGTGCTTTTTCATAATTAATCACAATGACTTGTATTCAACATATGATATTCATTTGATATTTTGAAAAAAGTGTGACTAATTATGGTAGATGTTGTAGTATTAGTTTGACATATGTGTTTATCTATAGTTCCATTTTCTTAAGATAACATCCCAAGGAAAATGCATCCAGCCACTGAGTTTGACATTGGTTGGCATAGGTCCTTGATATTGTTTTCCCTTTCCCTATTGATATAATTCTATTTTAATGTCTTCCAACCTCATGTAAAAAGTTTCTCCTTGAAAATTGACTCAACCATAAACCAATTTTAGTGATTGTTATCTAACAATATCCATAGTTTGGGAGATAGGGGATGGTGTGGTTCCAGACCTTTCCTCTCAGTTAAACATTTCTTTATCTATCTAGTTGGTATATTCCAACACAACTCCTTTATAACTTCTACGCACCTCCATTCTTTAGGGATTAAGATTTTTTTAGTTAGGTTGTAGGCTTATTTGAATCCCATTGCAATATTAATCATCCTCTCTCTTCTCTCTCTTTTTTCTTTGTAAACGTGATCCATGATTTTTTTGTGAAGGCGAGAAATGTTGTCTCTAACATCCCATCATCTAAATACATCCTTCCCTCTATAGGTGTAGGTTTCCTATCCAATTAGCTCCGTTTATAGATGCCAAGGACCTATATAATGGGAAGTGACCATAGGTATTATCGTTGGCTAGTAGGATTTGTAGGGACAAAATTTCAATCAACATTAGTGCATTGATGAAAAATAGAAATTGTTCTTCTTCTAAATGAATTTCAATTACTAGGATTTAAGATATTTTATTCACTCAATTCTTTTGGATAGTGTGCAACTAAATGTCTTCATTTTCAGAGTTGGTATACTCTTTTGACATACTTATTCTATTTTTAATTTCCTTTACTTAAGAGATGCCACTAGGAAAAAAGCATTTGGCAGCTAGCCTTGCCTAACATGAATCACATATTTATATTCCTCACCCTTCTTCACATAACACTTTTCAAATGTTTCCAACCTCATACACCACATTTCTACTTACAAATTTCATGAACTATACACCCTTATCTGTAGTTTGGGAGATGGGGTTTGGTGTGGCTAGAGATCATGCCTCTCATCTTAGGATTTCTCTATCCATCTCATTGGGGTCAAACACACACTCATCTTGAATTCCACACACCTTCCTTATTTTAATATGATGTTTATTTTCAGATTGGTTGTAGGCTCTTTGGAATCTCACTAAATTATTCATGAGCCTCCTATTTCTCTCTACATTTCCATTTGTAAACATGACCCATCCTACCTTTATTGGATTAACTCCCATCACTTGACAATACCTTCATTCTCAATTAAGTGTTTATGATCCTTCCATTCCATGTTTCCACTGTGATTTCATACGCTACCACCTAAACTAATGGTTTCTCTATGACACTATGAGGAGAGACTCCTTGATACTCCATCTTATTAATAAGGAGGAAATGTACTTGGTGAGTTGTATGGTCTTAATTGAATCTCGACAAATTTTCTAGGGCATTCATTATGGTTCCCCAATAATTAAGATCTAGGTTAAGAATTGTTTTTAACTATAATTTAATGCATTTACCCAAAAAAAAAATCATTATTATCTAATATACACGTGCATATACAAGCAAAAACGCCATCAGAATCATCACATGATCAGTAGTAACACCATCACATTATAAACCTAGAAGATATTGATGATTCTTTATTGAACTAGTAGAACAATAAATCATGGAGTGAAATGTCAAAATCTATCTTCATTCTCAAAGTACTTAGGATTATTTGAGTCTACATTTTAATCTCATGTTACAAGTTTTGGGCCCCTTGGTTATGCTTCAGTTTTCATCCAGAGGCATATACAGTCTTAAAATGATGCTAAAAATATATTTGCATGCACCTTAGTACTTATTGGTCTCATATTTTAGGTCATGTTTTATATATTTCGTAAAACATATATTCCTTAGTTTGTTTTTATTTATTTATGATAGGGAAAAGTGGTGTTTCCATAGGGTTATCAAGGTTACCCTATGAAACATAAACCATTATTTAGATACATGCATGACATCTCATTAATTTTCCACATGGAATGTGAAACATAAATAAATTTGATGAACATCATAACTAACAATAAAATCATTTCAATTTCACCATGAAAGTATAAGAAGAAAAGTAAATGGGATTTCAACATGTCTTGGTTTATCATATATTGGATGGATGTCGCCTTGGCCATTAGTTCTAGAGATAGAACAGCCCGGTGAAAAATGCCAAGGTTACCTCTTTCATAAGTTTTGCATCCTTAAAACTCAAGGGATTCCATAATCTTCGTTGCTAAGCACATAAATTAAAAATAAGAGCATCTCTAAGTGGTTATAAAAGACCAATGGATATATAGGTAAATCCTTCTCCAATATATCTTATCAACCAAGGTTCTATTATCATGATAAAATAATGAGCTTAAATGAGGTTATTCTTCTCTACATACAAGGCATCATTAATAAGTACAAGAGAAACATAAGATCTCATATATCCTCCCTCAAGCTAGGAATGGAAGTCTAATAGCTTCCCTCAATCCATCGTTCACTAGATACCCCTTGAAAACTCACTTCAATACTATTTCTAGGCTCAAATGATTAGTGCACGGATAGAACTTCCCTCAATCCAAGTTTAAATAGAGGAATCTTACCTATGTACTATGTTTCCCATGTAGAAATAATAATACACTATGAATACAAAACACAACTAACACCAAAACATGACCTGGAGTGCATACCTTTTGTGAGGAGAAGCCTTGATGATTTTACTGTAGAAGTGCATATTTATATCATTCCATGCTCTAACACTAAGCCATATTTCCTTCTTTTTATCATATCCATCACTGATTTCTGGTAGAAATGCAAGTTATTAGCCTCTAACAACCCTCCCTCCTTCTACATGGTGCATTATTTAGGTTGAGGTCACTTACCCATACAGTTTTATTATTGTTCTAGATATTGTATAGGTTAGGCATCTACCCTAAGTTATGTCCTTAGTGAGTAGGATGATCCACTCACAGATGGAAGTGTTGATAACATGTTAAATATTTGTAGTCCTACTCATATAAATTTTCTTTACAACCCTCGTATATTTGAAATTTAAAATAACCATGGTTGAAGTGGAATATTGTTAAAGTAACTCAAATGTAGTTTAATGATACACATTGTAAATATATATAAGTAATGGTATGTATAATAATATTATGTCATTCATACAACAAAATTATTAGTATTCCCTAGTATTACATTGATCATTGCAATAGGAGATGGCGGTGGCAACTAGGGCATCTTGATGCAGGAGCATCCAACACCCTTAGACAAAGGGAGGAACCCAAAGCAAGCAAACATGGACCAGGGGAGAAAAACAGGGAAAATTTGTTTTAAAGCAAAAAAAAAAACATATTTAAAGATAGATTTAAAGATGGAAGCGATAAGTTTCAAAGACTTATCTAAAATTGTAATCTGCCATGTATACGAGTTTGTGGAGTAAATCAAGGAAGGGATATGATCGAATCCTTCCCCGTGATCCAATCCAGTGGTTCTTTAGATAGATATATTCTTCCACATATGCTTGTGTGCTTTAAGGGCTTTTCATTGGAGGATTGATCGGATACTTCCGTGATCCGATCCAACACTTCTTATATATATATATGTGTGTGTGTGTGTGTGTGTGTGTGTGTGAACCTGTGTGTTCAATATATAGAGGTCAATAGATAGAGGAGAGAAACACAGAGAAATAGATAAAGTGTGTAATCAGTGCATAGTCTAGATGTAGTCGAGAGGGAGTCTGTTCCTAAGGCTGAAATGCCTTAGAATGTAAACATTTTGTATATAATGGAAAAACTATGTGTTCCAGTGTTGATTTATGTGCATGTGTGTATTAAGTCCTTTTTATTCTATTATGTATATATGTGTGAATGGTTTGAAATCCAGCGTTAAGAGGTGTGTTCAAATGTTCCAGGTTGATCGACCATCTATCACAGAAAGGATCGATGGCGATCCTGAGATATCAATAGATTTTATGCATGCTTGACAGATCTGGCAGAAACCTGCATTTAAAGCAAAAACCCTTCAAATGGCGGAAGACTAGTTAAAAGAGGAAGCGGCAAGAATACTCAGTAGTCGTTGGATCTCTTAGGATCAATGGTCCTGATCTATGTTGCATCGGCAGAACCCATCATAACTATATCGGAAGACCTTTGTAATAGAGTGATGGTGAAAAATGAATTAAATCACAACTGTCAGATCTAGAGCCCATACCGATAGCTTAGATTCGATCGACAGTTGCATATCAGAAAAGTAGAGGGATCAGAACAATGTATACGCCGAGGGCCGATGGCGATATCGCCGATAAGGCATATCGACGATTGGAGGTGGCAACAGTCGGCGATCGAAGCTTTGTTGAGTCAGGTGGTTTGGTGATCGGAAGAGTGGGGCTCTTGCGATGGCCGAATAGGCAGACTCACTGATCTTATTAATGCACCTTTATATAATTGAAATCCAGTATAGTTACTGCAGCAGGTTTTTCCCGTTAATCCATTGTATTACGATTAATGTATGGACGTGAGGTTTAAGGCCTAAAGGCGTGTGTAATTCTCCTAATAAGGTGAAAGGGCCGATAATGATAAAGACCTGATAGTTGAAAGGCGTGATTCTATTATAAGTCCATGGTTAAAGGTCTAGAGCCTAAGAAATACTTTCGATAAGGCTTAGTGGGCCGATAACCCACAGGCCTCAGGATCGATTTATTTGGAAAATGGGATTTTGATTCACCCCCAGTTTTTCATTTTCATCAAGTGGTATTAGAGCAAGGAAAGTTTTCCTGCATGAAAAAGGATTCCGGAAAGCAGAAGAGAAAGGAGGTATAGTTGTTTAAAGCTGGAGAGTTTATGATCTTACTGTCGCACAGAGAGCGATAGCAGAAGGTGAGAAGATTGCAACAAACCTAGATCAAGGTGTGCTCAATTGGTTCCAGAGAAGAGAACCAGAAGGATGCCAAAAGACCGAATCAGGAGGGCTTGGTGAGGTATCGTGTAGTAGAGGAAAATTGTTACTACAGAGGTTGGTTGCAGTTCACAAAGATCATGAAGGCAGTGCCACTGAAGAATGCAGTGGGTAGAATTGCTAAGGACAAGGAGAAGCATATGACCAGGAGGTCATAAATTTTTGTGCCTTGGGAGTCTGATGCAAGAGCATCTAGCACCCTTAGACAAAGGGAGGAATCCAAAGCAAGCGAACGTGGACCAGGGGAGCAAAACAGGGAAAATCTGTTTTAAAGCAGAAAAAAACATATTTAAAGATGGAAGCGATAAGTTTCAAAGACTTATCTAAAAATGTAATCTGCCATGTATACAAGTTTGTGGAGTAAATCAAGGGATATGATCGGATCCTTCCCCGTGATCCGATCCAGTGGTTCTTTAGATAGATATATTTTGCCACATATGCATGTGTGCTCTAAGGTATTTTCATTGGAGGATTGCTCGGATCCTTCCGTGATCCGATCCAACACTTATTATATATATATGTGTGTGTGTGTGTGTGTGTGTGTGAACCTACGTGTTCAATATATAGAGGTCAATAGATAAAGGAAAGAAACACAAAGAAATAGATAAAGTGTGTAATCAATGCATAGTCCAGATGTAGTCGAGAGGGAGTTTGTTCGTAAGGCTAAAATGCCTTAGAATGTAACCATTTTGTATATAATGGAAAAACTATGTGTTTCAATGTTGATTTATGTGCTTGTGTGTATTAAGTCATTTTTGTTCTGTTATGTATATGTGTGAATGGTTTGAAATCCAGCGTTAAGGGGTGTGTTCAAATGTTCCAGGTTGGTCGACCATCGATCACAGAAAGGATCGATGGTTATCCAAAGATATCAATGGATTTTATGCATGCTTGACAGATCTGGCAGAAACCTGCATTTAATGCAAAAACCCTTCAAATGTGGAAGACTAGTTAAAAGAGGAAGTGGTGAGAATACTCAGGAGTCGTTGGATCTCTTAAGATCAATGGTCATGATCTATGTCGCATCGGTAGAACCCATCATAACTATATCGAAAGACCTTTGTAATAAAGCGATGGTGAAAAACGAATTAAATCGAAACCATCAGATCTGGAGTCCAGATCAATGGCTTAGATTCGCTCGGCAGTCGCATATCAAAAGAATAGAGGGATTGGAACAATGTGTACGCCGATGGCCAATGGCGATATCGCCGATAAGGCATATCGGCAATTGGAGGTGGCAACAGTCGGCGATCGGAGCTCTGTCGTCGATCTTATTAATGCGTCTTTATATATTTGAAGTCCGGTATGGTTGTCGTAGCAGGTTTTTCCCGTTAATCCATTGTATTACGATTAATGTATGGAAGTGAGTTTTAAAGCCTAAAGGCGTGTGTAATGCTCCTGATAAGGTGAAAGGGTTGATAATGATAAAGACCCGATAGTTGAAAGGCCCGATTCTGTTATAAGTCCATGGTTAAAGGGCTAGAGCCTAAGAAATGCTTCCGATAAGGCTTAGTGGGCCGAAAACCCACAGGCTTCAGGATTGATTTATTTGGAAAATGGGATTTTGATTCACCCCTCATTTCTCATTTTCATCACATCCTAACAATAGCCAGAAAACTAATACACTGCCAACTTTCCTGCATGGTGCAAAGGGATGTTGTGAAAATGCATAGTTCTAGGATTTTTTTGTGGATTTGATTAGATAAATTGTGTGACAAGAAACAATATAGAACATAGTGCTAGTTTCTATGAATATCAATTTTATTTTTAAAGTCCATTCCGCCTAGCCGTGTGAAACTAAGTCAAATGCCTTTCTTCCAAAGTCAAACGTCACTTTCTCGGTGAAGTCCCCCCACCCAACAATAAGTAATATGGGGCCCTAAACAAATAGAGGACTATATAAGGGTGGAAAATTCGCTAGTTCAAGGTGGCGTATGAGAGACTACCATAACAATTTTAAGCATACAAAACATTATTTTTACTTGTCAAAAGTTTACCAAAAACAATTAATTTCCTCATACACAATCCTCGGAATTATCATTAAAAGATTTAAAGCATTGTCTTACATTTTTTAATTTACCTCTACCAACTTCTTCAATAAGGCACCCACAAGGACGTCAGTGTTCAATCCGAGACCTAGAAAACAAAAGAAAGAAATGAGAATGATATCTAATATGCATCCACAAAAATGAAAATAACGGCTTTGAGAAGCTATCAAGATTATAATTCCAAAGTAACGGCGTATACCTGCATGGTGTGATGTGTAAAAATAATTGTAATTCCAACGGGCCCTTATGGACATGGCCTTATGTATATCGAGCCCAAAATAATTGCTTTCAAAAGCGATCAAACGCAACATTCCAAGCGTAAAATAATTGCTTTCAGAAGCGGTCAAACTCATCATTCCAAATCTAGCGTTGAATTATTGCTTTTAGAAGCAGTCAAGCTCATCATTCCAACGTGACTTTATTTGTATGGATGGCATATAAAACATGCCCTTATGTGTATCCACGGTTTGTATATCTCCCTGGAGGCGTGTTCTCTTAACCCGCGTTTTCGAAAATGTGATTCTAGATTTTAACGTCCATAGAGGACTCTGATAGTATAGGTCGGATTTACCTTGTTGATATTGCAAGGATTTTAGTGTACTCAGACACCAGATAAATCTACCTCGTGGATCTGTCAAGGGTTTTAGCGTACTCAAACACCAGGTAAATCGAAGCCACAGAGGAGAAGAGAAGGTATAAATAAAGTAGAGGTTATGAGTTAGCCTAGCAGAACCGCCCGGTAGCTTGGGATCAACAGTTTTTCACCTTCTCACAATATTATTACCTCACCTCAGACAAAATGGAGTGGAACATTTAATTGGTTTACCTAGTAGCATTGGGAGCATGCTTGACAATATGCACTAACACGGATTTGCGTGTGTGTGTCAGAAAATGTCATCCAACGGTTGCGGATGAGGGCGCATGTCCGTAGCTAACCATTGCAAGGTGGAATGGCCCTCAAGATGGCATCGGAAGCCAAGGTAATGCTTTCATTAGCAGTAGTCTATAACGCGACTTTTTGAAAGCTTTTCTGGCAGATTTTTCCAGTCAAAATCCAGCAGCAATTCATTGGAATCCCAGGTTGGATAGCTAGTTTCTGCACAATCAATGGCTCCGAGAGGCTTTCCAGGGCCCTGAATCCAAATATGCAGTTAAAAATCCATTTTAACTGCTAAAAATCAAGATTTAACCTCATTTCTTCCGCCGGATTCCGTCACCGGAATCTCCAAAAAGTCGCATTATAGACAACTCCCTTTCATTATTGCATAAATCTTTTTTAACATACACAATTTATTTTATTATTATAAGGGTTTGCCCTAGCACCAACTTTGGATCACCCGAAATTGTGTTATCAATTTTCCACGAGTGATGCATGCAGATATGCTAGCCTTGTGAAGCAGCTTCCTTTTATTCAAAAGTGACTTCATTAAGTCTAGATCTATACAAAGGAGGTGTTATCCTCCACAATATCCCAAAGCTAAGAAAGGAGATTGAAGGAGGTAACTTCAGACCACTTAGGGTTTAGCAGCTAGCCCTGATAAACCAGAGAGAGCTCTCTCTATAAAGCTCAAAGCCAAATATGACTAGAGTAGAAAAAGAAGAAATATGAGCCATCAATCTGAGTTTTCTAATCCAGGCGATTAGATCTGGGTCATTGATTTGGGACGATTATATATCACAATCGCAACATGGAGAGGGGTTGTTAACTATGTTCCATAGCGTTTTTCTAACAGGCTGGACTCGAAACTTTATCAAGAACAACTTTATAAAATATCGCATCCGAATGGGGCTTTCCATATCGCAATCGCAGCACAAAAGGGACAAAATCCTTATTACATAATGATTTTCCATTAAACGGATATGAAAAACCCTTTAAATCCATTATATAATATATCGCATCCAACCGGGGTGTTTACCACAGACTCGGACCCAAATACTTTATAATATAGCAAATAATCCCAATGGGTCCAAAAAGGGAGGCATGTTATTGTATCACAATCACAACCGGAGGAAGGACCATCTGGGGAAAGAACATTAGATTGGTGCTATCGTCGGGGCTGAGGCTTATTGCAATCGAGGGAATGTTGCTATATCAGAGAACAGGACCGATTGCATTATGCAGGATCGATTGCAAGATGCAGGATGAGGGGTCGATTGCGGAATATCGCAATTGCAAGGGGGAAGGAGTGAAGAGTATTATTTCATTGTTTATGGAATATGGATCGATTGCGGGCTCCGACCTTTAAAAGGATTTCAACATAGTTTAAATGGGTGCAGCTAGAGTTAATACCAAATGGACTTTTGGTTAGAGTTGGAATTTTAAAAGGGATTTCATCTAGAGTTAAAATGTATAAAAATGGAAATGCGGCTAAAGGAATATATAAAGGGACTTTGGGATAAGGCTAGAGTTTGGAAATATCAATACGGAATATGAGTCATTTCCAAGAAAAAATGGGTTTTCTCTTAGGATTTAAGGATCTTCTCAAGGAAAAAGGGGTTTTAGATGGAATGAAGGGATTTATGAGGAAAGGTTGAGGGAGTGATATGAAATATGAATGCGGATGTTGAAACAAGCTAAAATCTCTTTAAACACATTTTTCCCCTAATTACTACTCCCATAATCATTAACCATATTTGATGTCATGATTCTTTTTAACCATTTTTATGACTTGACCTACTGATGACATCTAATGGAGTATGAAACCGACCATGAGATGAGATTGAGATGGTGATCAAGACATTTTACTAATGACTCATCATAATGAATGATGACACGACCCAAATGACATTGGACCATGAAATCGAGGGAGTAGTAACATACCTAGACTTACTAACTAGTGACCCGAATTTTATTTGAAAACCTATTGAAACTATAAAAATTTGCCTTAGAACCCTATCAAAATCTTGAAAGAGTAAATTTGATCATTGGTGAGTAGAAGGACTGAAAGACACTAGCAAGAGGAAAATTTTGTGGATCATGCTATCAGGTATGCATCTTTGTTGGAGACAGAGATATATTTTTAATAGAATCTTCCAAGATGAGCTAGAATCAACTCATAAACTTCTATTTTGTCTGCCTAACCAGGTAAAATACATTGGAAATCCTTTGTGTTCGGAAATAGGAGTCACCATTGTGGTGGTTGAAGAATCATTTGGGCAATCACAATTTGTTCTCGGTAGTACTTCCTTCCAAGCTATGGCGTCTGATCCTCATAGAGGTACAGATCTGCTCAATGTTGGAGTCATGTCTGCTTTATTTTGAAGGTATTTATCTTCTCTCTCTGGATTGCACATGAGATTAGATGATGAATTTCAAAAATTGTTTGCAATTTTTTGCAATGCTTCCTTTACTATTATAGATTACCATTTTTTGCTATACAGGGTTCCTTGTGAATATCAAAGAACAAATATTGCCTTCCACATCAATTCGGGCACTAGTGCTTACTGGCTCAGTCTCCTTATTGAATACATAAATCGATATGGCGACCTAGGAGTGGTCAATCTAAAGAGGGTGGGTGTTTTACATAGTTAAATTAAATTTCCCATTTTATAGGCTATATTGATTAATGCAATTATAATGTGTATACAATGGCTATATTGTTTAATGCAATTATATTGTGTATGGGTTACAAGTTTACATAACAGGTTTGTGTTTCAGGAAAACTCCAATACATGACAACCAATGCAACAAACATGGAGTGCAAATTGGGCTTTTAATAGTGGCCCTTTACATGCTTTATTCTCCATTCACCTTAAAAACCTCTCAAAATGGATAATGATCATTATATGTTATTCCATAGAATTGGAATCCAAATGCTACATACAATACCAATGCCAACTTTCATTGAAAGCAAGATGCAGAAACTCAAATGATTCATAACATAGGATATCTACCATATTGATGCGACCTTTCTTGCTCTGAGTGTTGCACTATTTCAAAGATTCTCACTATGATGGGCAGAATAAAATCCAAAACACAACACAGATGTTTTCTTACAATATCTTCTTGTCATGATCACTACAGGAATGTGAACTCAACTAATGATTATTCCTCCTTCGAATAAAATTTAAATACTAAGCAGCAATAATTTTTAATATTGAGATGTCTATGACATGTGATTCCAAATCATAATAAAATTCTTCTTATATGTGATTCCAAATTATAATAACGAAACAAAATACTTGTGTGTTTCATATTATTTATCATGGTATCATATGGAGTCTTTGTTTGTTTTTTGTGCAATGATTAGAGTATTCCAATAAATAAATAAAATCTATGTTGTTTGTTTATAAATAGATATATAACTCATTATAGACAAGATAAAATGTTTGCATGTGCATATCTAGTAACTGTAACTTTTTTTGTGTGTTCTCATTATCTATCATGGAATCATAGTGAGACTTTGCTTGTGACTTCCAAATGCTAGTGCCAAGAAGATTGTTGCTCACTCGCTCAAGGGAATTTAAGGAAATTCAGTACATGTGAGAATTCATCCTCACATATGTTCAAAAAGGCAACAATGAAAAAAATCCTAATTTAATTTGTCCTTGAATTAAATTAGGAATTAAATTGTAATTTTAATTCTCATATCAACTTATAACAGTAAACTAAGTTAAGTTAACATAGTTGGCTCAGTGAATTTGAGTTAGGAGTCTATCTAGAGTCATGTAGAGTGATCCCTAAATTTTAGGGGGCAGGTTGAGTTCTTATTGAGTTGTAATTATTTAATTGAGTTTAACTGAGTTAAAATCAGTTAAACTAGTTCTAACTGATGGAGGAACTAGTGAGAGGTCAAGTGAATTAAATTGGATTTAATTCGCATGTATTGATCAACGAGATAACTGATAATTTACTCATAAATAACACATGCATGCCAGTTATGAGAAAGACCCAATTGAGATTAGAAGCTAGGGACTGTGTACTATAAGTTGTAAAATCATCTAAATTAAACGGATATTGCATGCAATCATAGGAAGGCCTATGGATGGATTGTGCAGCAATGGATGAAGAATTTACTAGTTAAATTTCGGTTAATTCCCTAGGAAACTATGCAAGGAAGTAGGATCTTGGCAGGAAGCAGATTTGGCTAAGTATTGGCTTGGGTTGGTTTGTGAATTAGTGAGATAGATTGTACTTGTATAGAGATTGTTCGGGTTGAAAAAGCATTGTATTTTATTCTCAACTCTTCTGATTAATGTAATATACATATAGCAGGGGTTTTTAGTTGTCTCTTTCCCTAGAAAATTATCGTGTTATGTTTGATTGAAATTCTTCCTTTTCTGCTTTGTGATTTCATCGATCAATTTTTGTTTCCACTGATGAGTAGAGTAGATTCAAGTAAATTGTTTTATCATATCACAACATTCAGTTTGAATCTACAAGAAAATTCTACAACCTATGTGAGGAAAAATATAGTAGGTCAATGGTGAAAACAAATTACTTTTTAGTAAGATATGTATAGTTGTATATTAAATAAGCATATCTCCCTAAATATTGAAATCCTAAACTTCTTATTATTTTCTCTTTTCTAATTCTCCTTTCCTTTTATTATTTGTATGGATAGCATAAATAAATATCTATATCAATACTAATATGCAAAGAAAAAAAAAAACTTTATCAACCATGATTAATACAAGTCAATTTCTTGTTAATTTGTTGGTTTTTATGGCTAAAACTATTTTTTTTACCTATATGATAACATTCAAAGAAGTGGGTCAATCTCCTCTACCTAGCTTGGTTAGGGAAGATAAATATTGTGATTCCCATTTGGGTTAGGATCTTTTTCCCACCACCAAATTGTTGTTCAAAATATATGTCTCACGTGTTATTAAGTAAACACAAGCTGAGAAAAACCTTCTAATAATTAAGGGATCATATTAACAAAATATTCTTCATTGTTGTTTTAAAATATACAATGAGTGTTATTAACATCCTTATCAAATTATCGTAAAGTATCAAAAGGATTTCAAATGATATTTGAAAAGTATTCAACATAAAGAGCATATTCATATTCATTTTTAACGAGTGGAAGACGTGCTACGTGCACAATCAAGAAAAATAATATTCAAGCTAAATAAAATTGTGATGCAATTATAAGGATAGTTGAACCCATAAATAAATGAAATACAATTGGGAGCTTCTCACAAATATAGATAAAAAATCATGCACTCTATGTTCCTGTGAAACTCAAGGTCAAGGAGAAAAAAATAGTGGAGCAAGCTCTCTAGCAGAAACATGATAATCGTTGACTTGGAAAATCCAAACATACATGTGTATGAATCAAAATATTGACAACAAATTTCCTTAGAACCAATTCAAAACTAGGTATCTTCACTGTGAAAACTTGCTAAAAAACATTTTATAGAATCGTGAAGATTCAACATTAATCATAAAACTAAAATTGAAACACATAAACCAATTAAATAAAAATATTTGACTATGAGAACAAATCCAAAATCCATATGAACAGATGGCGGAGAACCAAATTTAAGACTAGATAAATCATGGGGAGTTGAGGGCAGGGTGGTTGGAACCCTAGCTACCTTGGCCCTTTGTTTTGTACCTCCTTCCTCTAAGTTGCAAGTGAGTTTCTTCCTTTGTTTTTGAGATTATAGCTATTGTTGCGAGTGATCTTGTAAGGGTTTATACTTGCATCGTTGGTTTTGTTTACTCTAGGGTCTCACTTGATTTGTTGGTCCTCGACCTACACTTTTGTTGTTGCCACTATTTGCCTCATTTTTGCTACATTGTTTTGCTAGTTCAAACTTTGGGGTTGTTGCCTTCGTCTCCTGGGATTTATGGCCTTGTTTCCTGTTGGGCTAGAGTTTTCATATTTCACTTACTTGTTTCACTGGATTTTGGTTCTTGGGTCATCATCAGTTCTCCTGGGCCTTTGGGCCTTACTTTATTGTTGCCATTTTATGGGAATAATGTGATGGCTACTAAGGTGGCCAATGCCTAGGTTATGTTCGTTCCTTTGGATGTTTATTTTCTATATTTGTTGGTTTTTATACTTGGGTTTCATAATCTCGTGTTGTAATGTTTGTTGGCATGTTGATGGGTTCAAATCCGTGGCCCCTTGGGATTTTTTTATTTTGTAACCTAAGGTCTACACTCCTGATTGGATCTTAGGGGTTTTTAAATGTTAGATGCTCATTTTGGATTTTGATTCTAATGCCCTTGGGGTCATTTTTTCTTGCAGACCCTTCTGGGTTTTTTCATCTGCTAGAGACTTTTTTCTCAATATGTTTCTCCTGGAATGTGGTGGAATGCAGAAATGCATATACAAAAAGTATTTCTTTTTCTTTTTCTGATGAATAAAATTAAGCATCATTTTTCTATGGAAAAATACTGGATAAATCATGAAACTAATAACAACATGGAAACTAAAATCGTATCAAGGAATGGCCAATTTTCAAAACCACGAGAAAAAACAACCTAGTGAATCATAAAAATGTGAATAAATCCAGACAAACTTTGTTAAAGTGAAGTGTCAAAGTGTTGCAAAGATATATTTTCTTAAGCTTTGTTCCTAACAAGAATGGGTGTTCCCATTAAATTTTTGGGTGGTGCTTGTAATATGGATATCATCGCAATTCCAACATCAAAATCCGCCTCAAAATTTTGTCCAATTACTATACCAAATCTCAACATGTACCTTAACATTTACCATGCTGACTTTGACTCTGTATATGTAGGGAAAATAAGGCCAATTGGCTACTTGAAACTAAAAAAAGGCATTGGAATTCATGATTCATAATGGAAATTTAACAATTAATTTCACCCACTCAAACTTACTATAACCACCTCACCCCATATTTACCCACTTTAACCTTCTCACTAAGCTAAACACGAAGATGAGAGTTACAATGCAAGACCCGATTTCCAAGATGCGCTTACAGAAAATTCAGTACATATGTTTAGAACTATTTGCAACTACCTAGTGACACATGATCAAACTGTTATCAGCCCAACTTGACCTAACATTATTTATTTTTAGTTTTGTCTCCTTAAATTTAACAAAAATTTATATTTTTGGAAGTTTTTCCGAGTTCTAAACTTCTGAGGTTGTTTTGAGGGCCTAAACGACATTTTTAGGGAAAACTGAGGGATTGGAAAAGTGCAATGCTCTTTTATTTGTCCTTTTTTAGCGTCCTCATGGAGATATTTGAAATGAGGGATTATGATAGTTAAATTGAGATCGTATGCCAAAGTCATGTATGGGAAGTTAGAAATCCAAATTACTCATTTAGACAAACACTTTGTGTACATAGTACCCGTAGGTTATAAATATCTATATGTTCATTAATTCAATAAGCTCACCAGAGAATCACCGAGAAGGCCCTATGCCCTCTCCATATAGCTGCAACACCACTTATTAGTCCTTACATTCATTAACCGATCAATAGCTAAATAATTCATGACAAGAGCCACAGAAGGTACACATCATATGAACAGCATATAACCAGCATATAAACGATGGAAACCTAGTGATAATATCACCAACATAATTCCAACAATTATACATGAATTATCATAGAAGAATAGCTCTTATTAACATATGGGAATGTCAACCAAGTTAGGGACTTCCATGTACCACCCAACCATATATTGGGTTGAACCAAATCTCTCTTTTATCCAATCACGCCCACGCCATCTTCCAAACATGAATGTGGGATCGCATGGAATAAACCAAATAAAATCAAATCGAGGCTTCCAGAGGTCAAACCACCTCAACCCTCAACCATAAATTCCACCTCATGGGCAGACATGACTAACATCAACCAAATTGGTATCCACCTAAGTTGTCCAGGGCTCTAGGAACTAGTAACTCAACCCACAACCTTTCAAGGCTCTAGAGAATTTGTCAAACCATGCTCCAGGGACTAGTATCTCAACCCACCAAGGGCTTCAAAGCATTTGTCCCAACGTATGCTCCAAGACTAGTAATTTAACCCAAGTCATTCCAGGGCTTCCAGAGAATGTTTTCCAACCCACAACCAGAAATAATTATGAGCACCAACCAAAAAACAATCAAATGGAAAAACCCACAACACCATGGTTATCCAGTAAATGGCAAGGAAAGGCTAAAACTAATGTCAATATAAGAATTCCTCAATTCCAATGAAAGTACATAACCAAATAATCACATGCATACACCATGCATCCATAAATCAACAAGGAAAGCACACATGCCACTTGTTACCTACAAAGCAATCCAGTTGTAGTTGTTGTTCCAATTTTTCCCTTGCGCTTTCCTGCTTTCCTTTGCCTTCTTTCTTTAAATCCAAGTGAATACTAGAGTACTCCAAGCATGCTCTAAGTGCGCAAGAGTATGAGAGAATGATAGAATAAAATATATCCCCAAAACTTAACCAACAAAAGGTTGTGAATTGATCCTAAGAATCCTTTTTATCATTAAGGCCTCTATTTTCTTCATTTTCCTTCATCTGTCCTTCAATTTTCCTCTCATGCAAATTTATGACCTTTCATCTCCCTTTTCTCCTATTTTCCTTTATTTCATAAATAAAATGTCAATTATTGCCACTTTGCTTTGCCAATTTCCATAGCCATTTATTAATCACTAGTGATACCCATCACTATGTTTTTCCGAACATTTAGCTTGGAATAGGTGTCCCATGAGCTTGATCTTGTTTTATTTACATAAAATGTCAACCATGGGTTGTTACAAACCCATCTCCCTTGGGGGAACATCATCCTTGGATTTCTGTGACACTTATGACCAACAAATTGCTGAAAAATAAACATACCACCCACGGAGCTTTATAACATAGCTCGATGTAGTATTTACAATGATCAACTACTGCAAACCATGATCCACATAACAAACATGAAAAACATAATGCTTATTGGGGCTTTATAAAACTGCTCGATGTGGTATTTACATACATATAACCAAAACACAACATCAACCATATATACCAGAGTACATCCTCTCAACTAGCGAATAGAGAAGGATACATAACCTGCATCTAATAAACCATATCCAAGTATCTTCATGAGGCCCAAAGTGCTTACACTGCACTTTAACCTACTCAATTACTCTATTACGGAGCATGAGTTGTTTCCACTGCAATATGCATTGTGGTTTTGGCTAGAATTATCCCTCTGCTTCCAATTGCAATACATACTAGTCAATCACATCATCAGCATCTTGGACATACTTATTAAGAAATGAAACATGGAAAACATCATGGACTTTCATTGTCTGAGGCAGTGCAAGTCGGTAGGCCATTGGTCCAATCCTCTCAAGGATATCGAAAGGCCCACAATACCAAGGTGTCAACTTGGCACATGATACACATTATTGTATGCAAACTCTACCAATGGAAGATACTCTTCCCACTTTCGTTTTTGATGCATGACGTACATCCTCAACATGTCCTTAAGAATCCTATTAACCCTCTCTATCTATCCATCTATCTGTGGATGGTAATAATTTTGTACTGAAATCCAACTTTGTCCCCAAACCTGCAAACAGCTCCTTCCAAAATATAGAAGTGAACTTGGCATCTCTGTCTAATATAATCTTCTTAGGAACACCATGTAACCTCACTATCTCCTTGATGAAAATCTGAGCTACCTCACTATCTTAGTTCATTGACTTAACCGCAATGAAATGAGCTACCTTACTTAACCTATTAACCAAAACGATGATGGAATCATGTTGTCTTAATGTCCTCAGAAAACATGTAATGAAGTCCATGGATATGACCTCCCATTTCCACTTTGGAACCGAAATCGGGTGCAATAAACCACTTGGATGCTTACACTCTACCTTTACCTACTAACAGTCCAAACATTTTGCAACAAATTCAGCCACCTATTTCTTCAAGCTCAAACATTGATAGAACTTCTTAACTGTTGTCAGAGTCTTCTGATATCCTGGGTGACCTGAATACGGCTTGACATGAAACTATCTCAAGATAAGCTTCTTGAGTTCACTATCCTCTGGTACATAAATATTGTTCCTAAATATGAACAAACCATATGTCTCAAGATGATACTCATCATCCCTATTACCTTCACCTACTTGTTGCAGCCTATGCCTCAACTATTGATACATGTCATCATGCTTCCCTTCCTGCAAGATATGCTCCTACAAGTCTATCCCATTATAACGCACCGCCACAACATGATTCACCTGCAATCTTTTAATAAGAGCATCTGCAACCTTGTTCTCCTTTCCCTTTATGTACCTGATCTCGAAGTCAAACTCACTGAGAGTAGCCAACCATCTAGCTTGCCTGGAATTCAGATTAGGTTGGTCAAACAATTATCTCAATCCATTGTGATCGCTTCTCAGAATAAATTGCCTTTTAAGAAGATAATGTCTCCACATATTCAGGCATGAATTATAGCTTCCAAATCAAGATCGTGAGTCACATAGTTCTGCTCATGCTTATTCAACTTCCTTGATGCATAATGTTAGGATCAATAATTTTTATTTGTCGAATGTCTTCGATTTTTTTATTTTCAATTTGAATAAGTCAAACTTACAGCCACTATCGCTATCATAAGTTTGAAAGTCACCATCCTACATAACCATGATTTTAGTCATCAAGTGGTCCACTCAAAGCATGAAGTAGTATCAAGTCATTGGGAGTCATGGTTATAATTTTTTGAACAATCAAGTCGTGGGCTATGTGTCAGTTATGTGTCTATCAAAAAGTTATCTTGAGTTCATTATAGTTGAAGTTTTGTTTCTCAAGAAAAATGGTATTTTCATAATATCCTATTTATTTTCCTCTTTCTAATCTACCCTCGTTTCCCTAATTCCATAACCTATATCTCCCAATCTCCCATTATTTATTCATAAATCCCTTTCCTTATCCCCTATTCATTAGTCATATGACTTTTATTTTCCCCATCCCATCCTAAACCTATTCCCTCAAAATATCATGATTACATATTACACATGGCATAACTCATATATTCCCCCCACTATTTAAGCAACATATCTACCCAAGCGTTATAATGATTCCCATGCACAAAATCTTCATAACAGTTTCCAATCCCATGGAGGCTAATTTTAGGAAAACAAAAGATTTTTTTCTCAATGACAACCCAAATAACAATAACCTCTTCCAAGTTTTTCACAGGTGTCATATATCGGGAGTTTTGAATGAATCTTTAAGGCCTATTTTTCGGACTGTGGATTCCCTTGTTTTAGCCATTATTTTGCAAAGCAGTTTTTGAGGATATGGGGAAGAATTTGAAGAAACTATGAGAAATTTTTCTTCACAACGATCTCATCTACAAAAACCTATCTCATATTTTACACAGGTTCTACCTTTTGGGATTTACATGTGTCACTTGGTGGCCCATTTTCGTAGTTTTTGTTGACAAAATGATGAATTTTTTGGCTTTCACTTTGAAAATATGGAAATGTATAGATATCCATAATGATGTTGGTGATATGGATAGAAAGGAATGGATAGGGATAATATAAGTAGATAATATAAAGTTAATGTTATCCAAAAAAATTGTTTCAGTTTTATTTTTAGCTTTATCTTAGTATTTTGCTTTCAAATATTGATGTTTCTAAATTGAAGATGATTCCATCCTCTCAAGTGGATGAAAGATAAATTGTGTCTTATTTTGATTTTTCAATATGCCTAATGTATTTAAATTTAAAAAAATAAGAGAAAAGGGTTGGGATTTGAGAAGTAATGTGTATGTATTTCCTTTTCTGGAATAAAATTATCAGTGCAGTGAGTTTTCCAGTTAGCAGAGATTCTTGTGGTACGAAATTCAAGTTTATGTGACTTCTCTTATGTGTATATATTTTATTATGTCATTGTTTAATTTATTCACTTCTATATTTTTTCTAACACGGTTTTTCATAATTCATTTATGTTAATGCTCTGGATAACTGCTCTTATTTCTGAACTATAATGGAATTCAGTTTAGTAACGTGCTCCTTTCTAGTATTCCTCTAGATATTTCGATCATGAAATACATTTTTCATAATTTAATTTATGCTTTGTCGCATGTGCTTGGATATCTCTATGTAATTTCCAGTTATTTTCAAAACTCATCCTATGCTATATTCAAATGTTGTGACTTGGAATAGTACCTACCATGCCTCTATTTTCATAAGTGTTTAATGTGAAGTCCTGAAATTTTTTTGTAAAACTCTGAAAAATGAATCCATGCTTAGTGACCCACCCTCTCAAGACCATCAACCATTTTCACTCAATCCTTTTTTATCTTTATAGATCTAGCCTCTGTCAAATGTCCTTGGGCATTGTTGATTACATAATATTATCTTTTTTCAAGTGAGGGAGCCCCCTCTGGTTGGAAAAGGCTAGTGTTCTTACCAAAAGGGGTTTGTGGTTACCTCTGGGATTTTTCTCTTCAGCTTGGAGAAATTTATGGAGTGCTAACATAGTGGCGTTGTTGATGGAGAGTGGATGGTTTCATATTCCCTAGGAAAGATCATCAAATTTTAGATTTGATTGTTGATGGTGGACATCATTTGGACACATAAAAAAGGTTGAACCATTCACCTAGCGACTCCAAATCAAGTTTCAACATGATCTGAAGACTCCACTGGCAGCGGGATCTCAGAATCAAGATGGGTTCAATTGCAAAAACAAATGTCAGGTATGCTCCAATGGATAGATCTCATATTCCTGGCTTTCCAAATCTGATGCCTCGTGTCGATTGGTCAACTTATCTCCCAATATTCAAATATGAGGACGAAGAGGATGTTGCTCTAAATCTCATTAAATTTCATATGCATGCATGCAAGTTGAAGGTTCAATTTCCTGAACATTGTATGATGAAGATGTTCATGGAAAACTTAGAAGGAAAATCACGGTCTTCGTATGAAGGTTTTCCATCTGTTAGTATTTATTCTCTTAAATATTTTCATTCTACATTTTTTGAAAAATATAGAGAATCTGATCCTTCTTTTTCATTGGTTGAGGATTGTTATGAACATTTTGAGGTTTTCATTCAAAATCTAGAGAATTCTTATGGTGATGAAGAGTTCATGGATGAAGAGATCTCGGAGGCTTTGTATGAGAACCCTTTCCATCACCAAGAAGAATAGGTGTCTTCTCCCTTGGATGAAAGTGAAACCAAGAATGATCCCAATGGTGACAGTCATGTTCCATCTTTTGCACTTGATTACAATTTGCAGCAGTCTTGTGATCAAGAGGGAGAACTAGTAGACCAAGATTGTTAGTTTCCATATAACCAAATTAGGGATGAAGATAGTGTTTACAATTCTCTTTCATGCCATTCCTTGTCTCAATTTGCAACCCATGAAGAAAATTATTAAGAACAAATTTATGAAACTGCATGCACAAAAACTTTAGGCAACGAAATCGTTCACAGTGATAGCTACCCAGGATTGCAGAAAAATTATGAAGAAGAGAAGGTTGTTTGGGTCCCATGGATATGGAAATTTTTGTTGTTGATAAGTTGGCTTCCTCAATGTAGATTTTCAAGAACATGCTTCTCTTTTTCTTGATGCAAGTGAAAAACTTGATGAACATATTGTCTTATTTCATTCTAATAAAGATTTTGCATTGGAAAATTAAGGGAGTGCTTGTATTTCTACTGGCATTCAAGACATGGTAATTTTCCTGATTATTGAAGATTCTTTTGTTAATTTGTTACAGACATCAAGGGATATGGGTTTTATTATATTTATGGATCATGAGAAAATGCACAATAGACAGTTTGAGTTGCCATTTTCAGAATTTTCCTTTTATGTCTGTTGAAGCTAAATACAAGCATAAGTCAAATTGTCATTTGCTTGATTGGCTACACTGGAGAGATCATTTCGCATGATTGTATATGTACATTTAGCAGGTGGATATATCTCATTGAAGTTTGAAGCCCAAGGAGAAGGCCCTAATACTTTAGTGATGTGCTATCAAAATTTACTTATGTCCTTTGAAGTTTTTCAGTCTGTACAGTGTTTTTGAGAATAAGTGAAATATATAAGTCAGTCAGTTGAGTAGGTCTTGTTAGTCAATAGTCATTTTTCAGTCCATTAATCATACTTTTAGTTTATCAATTGACTCTGTTTTCCAATGGATATGCTACTAGTCTACGTTTCTTGTTATTGGCACCACGTTGGGAGGTTTTCATCCCCATTGGAGCCAATGTTCGGGTCAATAGTTTTTATTTGTTGAATGTCTTTGACTTTTTTTAATTTGAATAAGTCAAACTTATAGTCATTGCCATTTTAATAAGTTCGAAAGTCATTGTCCGACATTGCCATGAGTTTAGTCATCAAGTGGTCCAATCAAAGCATGAAGCAGTATCAAGTCATTAGGAGTCATGGTTACAAATTTTTGAGCAATCAATTCATGGGGTATGTGTCACTTATGTGTCTATTAGAAAGTTATCTTGAGTTCATTACAGTTAAAGTTCTGCTGCTCAAGTAAAATTGTCTTTTCATAATATCATATTTCTTTTCCCCTTTCTAGTCTACCCTTGTTTCCCTAATTCCATAACCTATATCTTCCAATCTCCCATTGTTCATTCATAATTCCCTTTCCCTATCCCCTATTCATTAGTCATATGACTTTTATTTTCCCCATCCCATCCTAAAACTATTCTCTCAAAATACCATGATTACATATTATACATGGAATAACTCATATATGCCCCCCCACTATCTAAACAATGCATCTACCCATGCGCTCTAATGATTCCCTTGCACAAAATACCATGTTTTAGTCATCCTTTTTTCAGAACAATTTCCGATCACATGGAGGTGAATTTTGAGAAACTGAAGAGGTTTTTCTCAAGAACGGTCCAGATAACATTAACCTCCTCTCGTTTTTTCACAAGTTTCATATATAGGGAGTTTTGAATGAACCTTTAAGGCCTATTTTTCATACTATGTATTCCCCTGTTTTAGTCATTGTTTTGCAGAGCAGTTTTTGATGAGATGGGGAAGAATTTGAATGAAATGAGAGTTTTTTTCTTCAAAACAAGCTCATCTACAAAAACCTGTCTCATATTTTACATATGTGCTACCTTTTGGGAGTTACATGTGTCACTTGGTGGCCCATTTTCGCAATTTTTATTGACAAAATGATGAAATTTTTGGACTTCGGTTTGAAAATGTGGAAATATATAGATATCCAAAATGATGTTGGTGATATGGATAGAAAGGAATGGATAGGGAGTAGAGAAGTAGATAAGATAAAGCTAATGCTATCAAAAAAGATGTTTCAGTTTTATTTTTAGCTTTATCTTAGTTTTTTGCTTTCAAAGGTTGATGTTTCTAAATTGAAGATGATTTGATCCTCTCAAGTGGATGAAAGATACATTGTATCTTATTTTGATTGTTTAATATGCCTAATGTATTTAAATTGAACAAAATATGAGAAAAGGGTTGGGATTTGAGGAAAAGTATTGTGTATGTATTTCCTTTTGCTGGAATAAAATTATAAATGCAGTGAGTTTGCCATTTAGCAAAGATTCTTGCGGTATGAAATTAAATTTTATGTGCCTTCTCTTATGTGTATATTATTTACTGTGTCATTGTTTAATTTCTTCACTTCTATATTGTTTCTAAGACATTTTTTTAGAATTCATTTATGTTAATGCTCTAGATAACTACTCTTATTTTTGAACTATAATGGAATTATCTTTAATAACATGCTCCTTTATAGTGTTCCTCTATATATTTCGATCATGAAAGACATGTTTTGGAATTCAATTTATGCTTTGTCACATGTGGTTGGATATCTCTGTGTAATTTCCAATTATTTTCAAAACTCATCCTATGTTATAACCAAATGTTGTGACTTAGAACAGTGCCTACCCTACCTCCATTTTCATTAGCGTCTAATGTGGAGTTCTGATAATTTTATGAAAAACTCTGAAAAATGAATACATGCTCAATGACCCTCCCTCTCAATTCCATCAACCATTTTCATTAAATCTTTTTTTATCTTTTTAGACCTGGCCTCTATCAAATGTCCTTAAGCATTGTTGATTACATAATTTGATCTTCTTTCAAGTTAGGGAGACCCCTCTAGTTTGAACAGGCCAGTGTTCTAACCAAAAGACGTTTGTGGTTACCTCAAGGATTTATCTCTTCAACCTGGAGAAATTTACAGGTGGCTAACACATAACATACGACCTGTCCTTCCTACGTCAAGACTCCACCAAATCCCCTCTTGCAAGCATCTTAACATAACACAAACTCTTTGTCAAGATCTATAATCTTCAAAATTGAAGCATTTGTAAGCAACTGCTTCAACTACTCAAAGCTAGTTGCACACTCCTCAGTCCATTCAAACTTATTTCCTTTCCTCTACAAATATGTAATAGGATAGGAAATTTGTGAGAAGTTCTTGATGAACCTCCCGTAGTAACCTACTAACCCCATGAATGATCTAACATCATCTACATTTCTACGATTTTCCCACTCCATGATACCTCTAATCTTTTACAGGTCCACTATTATACCTTCCTTGAAACAACATTTCCTAAGTAATGAAATTCTATCTAAAAGAAACTGCACTTACTAAGCTTGTAATACAATTGATGCTTTCTCAAAAATTTTAACATTCTTGTTAGGTGGTTTGCATGCTCTTCCTCATTCTCAGAATATATCAATATGTCATCAATGAATACTCACAAACTTGTTTAGATAAGGATGCAACACACTATTCATCAAAAACATGAAATTAGATGGAACATAGATCAAAAGGAACTACTACAAATTCATAATGCCCATACCTAGTATGGATTGTGGTTTTGTAGATGTCCTCTTCTTTGATGTGTACCTAATGATACTTTGATCTCAAGTCAATCTTTGAGAACATTTTTTCCCCTTTCAATTGATCAAACAAATCATCAATCTGTAGCAAATGATATATGTTCTTGATCATCACCTTTTTCAACTGCCTATAATCAATATATAACCAGAGAGTATCATCCTTCTTCTTCACAAACAATATTGGTGCACCCCAAGGCAACACACTTGGCCTAATGTATCCCTTATCAAGCATTTAATTAAGTTAGAACTTCAATTCCACTAATTGCATAATTCTCATCATGTACGGTGCCTAAGATGTTGGTGATGCTCCTGGCATCAACTCAATAGAAAATTCCACTTCCCTATGAGGTGGTAACTCTAAAATTTCGACTAGAAACACACCCTAAAACTTCTGCAAAATTGGATACCTTTTCAATACTTCAGCATCCTCAACATCCTTCCCTTTATCACTAGAAATATGGATTGCAAGCAATACACATCCTTTCCTACTACTACGCTTCGCTTGCATATATTTAACCATTCTCAATGATGTAGGCTTCTTCTTACCCTACAAGATTCTCCTCTTTCCATGGTCATTCAAGCACTCAATAGACTTATCATAGAAATCTACCATAGTCCTATGAAGATACAACCAATCCATTCCCAAAATTATGGTGTATGGTCCCAAAGGAATCACATTCATATGTGTTGATGTAGGCATACCATTCAACTCAAATGCACAAGATCTCACCTAATGGTGAACTCTACTCTTGGTCCCTGTATCCAATTGCACCAATCAATAGTTTGCATGCACTTATTTATGCAAGCCACACTTATCAACCAGGTAGGACTCACATAAATATAATTAGATCCAAGTTCAATAAAAATAGAAACAATTTGATCACAAAGCTTACCTTCCATCTTGATAATAGATGCATATTATCCAATGTTGCATAAATCAAAGGAATGCTTTGTACAACATCCCCAATGGTTTGTGCCTCCTAGGCACTGTAAATCTCAGTTTTTCCACCCTGATGTTGTGGAAATTATCTCCTATGATGATACTTGCCACAAGTCCAACAGTGCAAAGGCATCCTTCCATCACCCTTGTTCTAATCCTTCAACTGAAATACATTCCCTATGTCAATTACATTGAGCTTCTTGTATGTTGTTGCATTCACCCTTTTACCTACATCTTGAGGTCTTCCTTGCTTCTTATCCCACTTTCCTTTTGTATTTTCATTACCTTTCCAACCCTGCTTAGGTTTTGACTTACGCTTAGATTGCTCATGACAATGTTTCAACTTCCCAATGACTTCCTCTAATGATCGAGGCTCATCATACTCAATTTGATCTTTAAATGCTAATGGAAATCCACTAACAAAATCTTTGAACATTCATCTTCTCATCCTTAAGATATGGCACATACCTCAACAACTCCAGAAACGTAGTCATATATTCTGCGTTTGTCATATATCCCATCTTCAACTCGTAGAACTCCTTAGACTTACCATCACAGTATCTATTCGACAAGTAATTCTTCCTTAAAAGTCTCTTGAATTCATGCCAACTCATTCCTCTATATTTATACCCCTGACACACTTCACATCTTCCCACCATATGTTAGCTTTCCCTTTGAGACTAAAAATAGTTATCATGGCCTTCATGTTCTCTGTATAATCATGCAACTCGAAGAACTTCTTCATCCCAAGTAGTCATGCTTCTCCATCTTCCTGTTTCTTCAACTCTCCATCAAAGGTAGGAGGCTTGGATTTCTTGAACTCATCCGATAAGTATTGATTCTCACTCTTACTGTAAGGATGATAATGGTGATGACCATGTTGTCTCTTTGACCTTGAACTAGAATACAGTCCATAACCACTACTACTATTATCAGGTTTATCCATCCATCTACCACCTCTAACTGTGTCATTCTTGTCTGACATGTGCCCAACATGAGACCTTCTACCATATTCCCCATTTGTCCTATCCTCTTGTTCATAACTAATATGTGGTTTTCCATGTCTCTATAAATCTGATAAACTTTGAAGGATCACTACATTGCCCTTTTCTTACTTTTCATGAGCTCTAGCTTGCCTTTCTTGTGATTGAATCATCCTCTCATTATTTGCTTTGCAACTTTTGTTTTTTCCTTTGAACTTCTCAAAGTATCTAGTATTTCAAGAGAGTACTCATCTCTTTGTTTCCCATATGATCTATAAGGAGAGTCACTTGAATTGTAATCGACCATCTTACTTGTCATCTCTAATCTTCTTCCTGCAAATATACCATGTTAGATAAACCAAATATAAACATGATCAAACATACCTTAGTGAAGTTCAAGGGAGGTTATCTCATCTTCACAATCAATTTGAATTAGCACAGTATATGTATATATAATAAAAGCAAGCCCCAAGGGTTAGCTCAGTTGGTCAAAAACTGTGCCTCGCCATCGGGAGGTCACAGGGTCGAATCCACCCAAAGCCCTAGGGGTCAGGTGTTGTAGTAGGCAGAGGAGCGATTTAGCCTAGCTATCGCCCAGATTTTTCCATGGACGTAGCGATCACTCACTAACCAGGGTGCTCGTGAACCACATGAAAAAAAAAAAAAGTAATGTTTCAATTGTCTCAACATCAAAATCATAGCGACACAAGACCACAACAGTGACCATCACAATGCATGCATAACTAACATATCGACAACTAACATGCACGCATAACAATCACACCTAGCCCACCCAATGCAAGTGTTTGAACCTAGATTTTAGATACCACCCTGTAACTACCTCACCCCATATTTACCCACTTTAACTTGCTCACTAGGGTAAACACGAAGATGAGAGTTATTATGCAAGACCTAATTTTTAAGATGCACATATGGAAAACTGGGTACATATGTCCATAACTCACTACAACCACCTTTTGACACATGATCACACTATTATCAGCCCAACTTGACTCAAAATTATTTATTTTCAATTTCGTCTCCTTAAATTTAACAAAATTTCTAATTTTGGTAGTTTTTTTGGGTTCTAAACTTTTGAGGTCATTTTGAGGACCTAAACGACATTTTCAGGGAAAATGGAGAGACCACATAAAGTGCAAGACTCATTTTACAATTAATCAATGGCCTCCTCATGGAGATCTTTGAAATGAGGTATTATGATAGTAAAATGGAGATCGTATGCCAAGGTTATGACCCGGGAAGTTGGAGATCCAAATTACTCATTTATACAAATACATTGTGTACATAGTATTGTTGGGCCTAGGTTTTGGCCACTTTTTGACAACATTGCTAAGGCTTTACCCCTTTTAATACCCTTTTTTCCTATCTAGTTACCATCCTTTTGATACCTAGCGCCACATTTTGACCAAGAAAGGTGATTCGGACTCTAAGGTGTGCATATCATTTAAACATGTCATTTTTCCTTATTCCTAGGTAGTTTGATATTGAAAGCTACCTAATTTGACTAATATATGACTATAAGAAGAACTAATTGAATTTCCTGTAGAATATCTTTTTCTGGGCAAATCCGTGATTTCCTACAGAAGACCCGAGATTTCCTGCAGAAACGTCGATTTCCTGCAGCAACGTCAATTTCTTGTAGCAGCGACGGAATTTCCTGCAGATGCCATGATGGTTAGACATGTTTCGATCACTCCCAGGAGAAACGGGAACATGGATTTTGTTGGAAAAACCTTCCACATGGATTCTATCCTACCAGCTACACCAGATTTAGCTTTCTCAACTGCCCAGCTCTTTTCCTTCTCATTCGGCCAATTTTGGGAAAAGTGGTTCATGTTTAGCAGATATGGGTTTTCTCCATGCTTCTAGTCATGGAGAAAACCAATGATTTCTATTTACTATGTATTTGTCTCATTTTAGCAAACAAATGTAATTTTTACTTAGGTAGGCAAAGGCACTGGCATGCGGGATGTATAAGAACATTGGATTTGATTTGTAATGGCACTAGGAGGGTACTAGGAAAGTTTAATAGATAGAGGCTGAGAGACAGATATCCTACCTTTGTACTGTTGTGATGTTTTATTTTTGAGATCAATAAAAACGTATGTTCTATTGAATTTGTTGTAAACCATTCATTTATCAAAGGGTTGTGAGTGAGGGAGGGCCCCCTTCACTCACAACTTCAGTAGTTGTAGTTTGTGTTTAATTTAATTATATTTTATGTATTGAAAGTAGATCTACAAATAATTCTAGTTCTCTTCTTTATTTTCATGGAAGCATGTTCCTTTCATAGTTAATGTTTGAGTTTATTGCATGAATGGTTTAATTTGATTAAAAGATAGAATTAGGCATGCATCTTGTGCTCAGATTTGTAAGTTTGAATGATTGGAATGAGTATGGTTTAAATTGTTGTTTGATTCTTAATCTTTCTCTTGATCTGCATCAGCAATATTATATGTTGTGGAGAGATGAATTATATGCTCCATAACTTTTGCTCCTAAGTGTTGAGAGAGAGAAGTGAAATTTGGGATTGTGTGAGCGGTATTTTTGCACTGGAAGTGTCAACCTCCATATATTTTGCACAGCACCTCACAAGGTTACGAATAACCCCTGGTTGATAAATAATGTATGTGTGTCAAATTATAAAGTTATAATTTTCCCCCAACAAGTACTCATAGGTTATAAATAGCTACATGTTCATTAATTCAATAAGTTCACCAAAGAATCTTCAAGAAGAACCTATGCCCTCTTCACATAGTTGCAACACCACATATTGGTCCATACATTCATTAAGTGATAAATAGCTAAACAATTCATGACAAGAGCCATAAAAGGTACACATCATATCAACAACATATAACCATAAAATAACCAACATATAAAGCATGGCAACCCATCCATAATATAACCAACATAATGCCAACAATTATAAATGAATCATCATAGAATAATAGTCCTTATTAACATATGAGAATGTCAACCAAGTCAGAGACTTCCACGTACCACCCGAACATAGATAGGGTTCAACCAAATCTCCTTTCAGCCAATCGCCCCCACGCCATATTCTAAGAGTAATGTGGGATCTCATGGAATAAGCCAAACAAAATCAAATCAAGGCTTCCAGAGGCCAAACCTCTCAGTTGGGAGATAGGGGATGGTGCAGTTCCAGGCCTTGTATCTCATTTAAACATTTATTTATCTATCTAATTTGTATATTCTAGCACACCTCCTTTGTAACTTCCATGCACCTCCATTTTTTAGGGCTTGATAATTTTGAGTTAGGTTGCAAACTTATTGGAATCCCATTGCAATATTGATGAACCTCTCTCTTCTCTCCTTTTTTTTCTTTGTAATCATGATACGTGATTTTTTGTGAAGGTGATAAATGTTATCTCTAACAACCTATCTTCTAGATCCATCCCTCCCTCTATAGTTTTAGGTTTCCCTTCCAATTAGCTTTGTTTCTAGATTTCAAGAACCTATATAGTGGGAATTAACCATAGGTATTCTCCTTCTCTACTAGGATTAGTAGGGACAAAATTTCAATCAACATTAGTGCATTGAAGAAAAATAGAAATTGTTCTTCTTCTAATTGAATTTCAATTACCAGGATTTAAGATATGTTATTCACTCGATACTTTTGAAAAGTGTCCAGCTAAATGTCTTCCTTTTTGAGGTTTGTATACCCTTTTGACATACTTATTCTATTTTTAGTTTCCTTTTCTCAATAGATGCCTTTAGAAAAAGTCATTTGTCAGCTAGCCTTGGCTAACATGGATCACATGTTTATATTCCTCCCCCTTCTTCACTGAACTCTTTTCCAATGTTTCCAACCTCTTGTACCACATTTCTCCTTGTAAATTGCATGAACTATACACCCTTATCCATAGTTTGGGATATGGGTGTTGGTGTGTGTTGTACCTCTGAGATAGTAGTAGGTCAGCTACCAATGCCAAAGCATCTAAAATAATTGTTTTGGGGTTTTTGGTTTTAGTTTTGGAAGACCAATGAATGAAGACAGATGTAGAATTGAAATACTTAATCCTTTGATTTATATTAATATCTCAGCAAAGGGCTGCTATAAAGCTTTACATAGTGATATAGATCAAAAATAGTGGTGAGAGGAAGAAAAAAAATAATATGATTATCATAGTTTCCAGACTGTAAAATAGAACAATCACAAGTGTGAAAAGCTTCTGAACTACGTTCCAAAGATTCAAGGCTTAAGCTTACACAAGATGCTGATGATTTATTGATTATAGGGGGTTAGCTAAACAAAAAGTTCATTAATCCATTCTATTAATAGATTATCACTTCAGGAGCTTATAGTAATAAATTAAGACACAATTATTCCTACCTAGATATCTCTATAAGTCATAAGCATGTGAAGAAAAACATAATGATTTATAACTGGAAAAACTTACAGGATAACACAAACTATGTAAAACCAAATTCAGAATCCTCTGCTTTGTATTAAGGTTCCAAAAAAACTGAGTACATCAAGTGTCTCCAAAAGCTTCCTTCAAAGGTGCAAATAGGTTCAAAGTAGCATGAACAGTCAAGACTTTACAAGCAATGAATAATGAACCTTCAACTTCAAACCTATAACAACTCGAGAAGAGATTTATTTATACAATAATGAAACTAAGGAAATATCCTAAAACTGACTAAGATTTTTTTTTAGGAAAGGAAAGATCTTCATACTAGAAGATAGGGGCAGTTGTTGAACTGCTTCTTGCTGTCCCTTTTATTTAGGTTGTGTTGCTTTGTTGTTTGATATTTTTCCCCTTTAAGCTGCTTGATTGTTTGTATCCTTTACGCTAGTTGATTCCTTCATTTGATCTTTCATCCGATACTCTTTAAACTCTGTGAATATCCTTTGACCTTGCTGAGTAACCTTTATTGTGTTCCTTTTTACCTTTACTGTGCATTTCAATTTTTTACTGTGTTTTTCAACAGTAAAACCCTTTAGATTTGTCTTCAAACTATATGCAGGCTTTTTCTTTGTAAGCCTGGAACAGAAGTTTTCCCTGCAAAACACAAAAAAATTTAAGAAAACATAGGTGACAAAGGAGGACATCAATGGCTTTATTGAGCTTGAAAGGACATTGGAAGGAGTCCATAGCGTATCGGAAGGTAAAACAATGGCTTTATTGGTTGCAGAGGCTTATGGAGGGTTTACTGTGAAAACAGGCAAAACAAAGGCAAAATGGTGATTTTCACGTTTAAACAAAAAAACGGATTTCTTTTTGAAATATGGGACAAAGTGACAGTGGTCATTTTGTCGTTATGTAGGAGGTGGTTTTGGTTTTCATCATACCGCTTTATGAGGGGCGGGCGGTTTTGGGAGAGGTGACCCAAAACAATGTGAGCCTGACACATAGTAAAGGGAGGCCAGTGGAATACCAATTATTGGGCGGGTAATTCTCATACAAAGAGCCAACCCAAAATCACTGAGGGTCGTTGGATTTGAATGCCTTAGATCAGACAGTGGTGGAGTGAAAGAGCAACGCGGAGGGTAGAGGAAAGAGCAATGGAGGGGCCCAGTGGTTAATCATAGTGTAAATGGCTTTATTATGGTTAAAAACCGAGATTAGCAGTGTTTTATGTTTAAACCATAAAAACATTTTAACAAAGAAATCCTTCGCAAAACAGATATGGCTAACTTGAAATAATATGAATGCAGGCGGATGAATGATATCAGATTCGGGTTCATATCGCATATCGCAATCACGGTTTAGCGAAGGAAAGCCCATTGCAAAGGAATGTGATAGGGACTGGACACAACGCGGAAATAAATCATGGTTAATACTTCGATCGGGTCCGGGTGTCCTATTGCATATTGGAGATCGCAACAGTGGAGGGTTATTGCTTTAACCGGGACTTGGAGGCGGATGCAAAATGGGTATGAATTATTATATATATCTGCGTCAGGTCCCGGTCCATCGCACATCACATATCGCAATGCGGGGAGACTGGATGCACTTGAAAGGCTTGCAATCCGTGATATGCGATGTTTTGTTTAATACATAGTTTTATAATAAAACTAAAGGTTTTCAGGATATTTTAATAAATGGAGTTAACATATACGGGAAACGGAACTTATAGGGGTTTTAATACATTAAGTTAGTATTAATATGAAATATGAACAGAAAGGGAAAAATACACTAAGTATAATATTTTTTATGAGCTATTTTCTTTTCACATATATACATTAATACTTAGGCTAAACAACCTTTTGTGGGTTTTTGGATAAAAGGGGATTTAGCGTGGGTTTTTCACTTTTCCTAGGCAAAAAGGATTTTAACCTTAGGAAAAGGGGTTTTTATGGAAAATGAATGAATATGAACTGTATGAAGGTGGGAAGGGGAAATTAGTAAATATAGGGATGAATGGAGATGAGGGAAGTTAATTAATTTATCTTGTAGACCTTCATTTGCTTTGTGTAATTGCATCATGGACATAGAAACATATAGTAAAACATGATAAATGTACATTTTTTCCAATCAGCGATCATACTTCTGCAACCTTTCTCTACTTACCCTTTGCTTATCCTATCATTTTTTCTTCACTTAATGGGTGCATTTAAGCTAGCAAACCCTTTTCCTTTCTTTTTATTTTACAAAAGCAAACTATCTAGTTCTAACCTTATAACATCCAACAGCTCAAATTAAACTGATGAGCACCTTATTATTCTCTACCTAACTACTGATATGCCAAGATTAAACAATTTGGCCAGATCTTTATTCTCTAACTATAACATCAAATTTAAAGCATGAAGCAGTCAATATTAAACTATTTGACTATCATGGGTTGTGGCATTTATAACAAGCTGCACACAACCATTATTTTGCAGAAAAAAAATAGTAGTGGCATTTAGACTTGCTCACTTTCAGAGTTTATTTGTGTTCTTTTCTTTCTAACCTATATTTTCTATTTGCCTTGATTTTTTAGGGCATCTAACCTAACATTTTATTTGATATGGACATCATCATCAAAATATTTTCAAAAAAAATTATTTTATTCACTATTATTATGTCCATATCCTAACTTAACATTTTCAAAATATTTCTATTTTTTTACTATTTTATTCTATCTTATCAAAACCAAAAAATGCTACAAAAATGTGGTTAGAGGTCATGCCTCTTATCTCAGGGTTTCTTTGTCCATCTCATTGGGATCCAACACACACCCATCTTGAATTCCACACACCTTCCTTCTTTTAAAGTGAAGTTTATTTTCAGATAGGTTGTAGGCTCTTTCAAATCTCACTTAATTCTTCATGAGCCTCCTATTTCTCTCTACATTTCCATTCGTAAACATGACACATGCTACCTTTATGGTATTAAATCCCATCCCTTGACAATACCTTCATGGTCAATTCAATGTTTATGAACTCACCTTTAAATGTTTCCACTATTATTTCATACACCACCACTTAAACCAATGGTTTCTCCATGACATCGTAAGTAGGGACTACTTGATACTCCATCTTATTAATAAGGAGGAAATGCACTTGGTGAGTTTTATTATCTTAATTGAATCTCAACAAATCATGGAGTGAAATGTCAGAATCTATGTTCATTCCCAAAGTACTCATGATTATTTGAGTCTGCATTTTAATCTCATATTGCAAATTTTGTGCCCCTTGCTTATGCCCAAGTTTTCATCTAGAGGAATATACGGTTTTAAAATGATGCTAAAAATATATTTGTATGCACCTTAGAGCTTAGTGGTCTCATATTTTAGGTCATGTTTTAGATATTTGGTAAAACCTATATTCTCTAGTTTTTGTTGATTTATTTATGATATGGAAAAGTGGTGTAATCATAGGGTTGACTTGACTTTTCAAAAGATAAATTTTACACAAATTTCCTAGGACGAGTTGGAGGCCCTTTAGTAAATAAATAATACCTCTTTATGCTTAAAAAAATCAACACTCCCTCTTAGCATGTGAGGTATTCTCCTTAGCTATAAAAAGATTTCCCCTTAGCAGAAATGTCTCCTTCCACAAGAAAATTTCATGAGATTGCTAGGTTGATGTAGTGCCTTTTCACATGCACATCTATAGATCACTCCATCCTGGAGTAGGTAATGTGACTTCTCACATGCACTTTTATAGATCACTCCATCCATGTGTAGGCAATGTGACTCCTCACATGCACGTATATAGATTACTCCATCCTGAAGTAGGCAATGTGACTTCTCACATGCACATTTATATATCACTCCATCGTGGAGTAGGCAATATGAGTATCTTGGGACATTTAAACATGGCCAAATTAGCATGGCTCCTTAGGTAAATTTATCAATCTCTTCTGTTCAAATCAACATGGCTTCTCAGGAGAGAATCTTCCCCTAGAGCATTCGCCCCTAGCCAAATTAGCATGGCCTAGAAAAAGCCCTTCATGGCTTCTCAAGTGAATTACATCAATCTCCTTTGGTCAAATCAACATGACATGGCTAAAGTACTCCTTCAAGGCTTCTTAGGATAAGATCTATCAAATCCTACAAAGACATCAACAATCCATCTCAATGAGGGAGACATTTTGCATCACGCCAAGCTTATTTTTGAAGTATACAAACTTTTCTCTAGACATAGGCTATGTAAAAATGTATGCAATATGATTTTCTATGGATATGTATTTGAGTTTAATTGCTCCCTTCGACACCATGTCTTAGATTAAGTGACTTGATTAAATAGTATTTCAAGAAGCTTTAGAAACCACGCTCCTTCACGACTTGTGATGCTAGCTACAATATACACCGCCTTTGTTGTACTGACTGTGACAGAATTTTGCTTCTTTCTAAACCAGGGTATCATAGTTGATCCCAAGCTTAATTAAAACACTTAGGTACTCTTTATGTCCTCTACACTCTTTTCCCAACCTAAATCAATATATCCTTGCAACCTCATTTAACCACCTGATACATATCTCAAACCATATCCAACTATACCACGCAATTACCTCAACACATGCTTTGTTGCAACCCAATGTATCTGCCTTAGCTCAACCATATATTGGCTCGGGGTGTTCACTGCAAAGAAAATATTTGGCCTGGTTTTAACCAAGTACATCAAGGATCCAATCAACTACTTGTACATCATGTGATCCACCAAGTCAGAATTTGAAGTAGAATCACTCAGCTTCTTCTAATTGGTCAACATAGGTATAGCCATGGACTTGATCCATCATACCAAGTTTCCTCAAAATATGGACAATTCACTTCCCTTTTCTGAGGAATATCTCATGTGGTCTCTACAAATCCAATCCCAAGAAATAATGCATTAGGTCAATATCTTTCATCTTAAACTCTTGAGGCCAAATCCCTCTAACACTGAAGCAAATCCTTTTATAGTAATCTTGGTTTCCCCCTTTTTCATTGTTTCTCCCTTTGTCACCTGTACTATATCATGTTTTTTGACTTGGTCCCCTCATAGAAGGCATAATACTCCTAGAGACCTCCCATCTTGAAGCATATGACAATCTCAACTCATGAAATTTTCTTAGAAAGTTTCTCCTTTCATTCTACCTGAATGTCTACTCCATCAGAATTAGAAGTTCGTCTACTCATCTGGAAAAGTTTTGAATGTCCTAACAATATATAAAATTTCCTTTATTTGAATACTAACAATCTAGAAACTAGAGAAAAAAAATATTATGGCAGTCCACTTCCTCTTTCTGGGAGAACCCTCTTGTCACAAACCTTGCATCATTGCTTTTGGTAGTATCCACAATGGATCCATTTTTACTTTCTACAAACTCCATTCAAGAGGTCATGGAAGAAAATTTATAACCAAGAAAAAATATAAGGACAAGAGGTTGATCAAAAAATAAAAGTAATAATAATAATCAATGGAGAAACATATGACTAGAAGTACTTATATCTTAATTAAAGAAGACATTGTTGAGGATTGTCCTCTCCATCTCTAACAAATATGTGATTTCTTCTAAGGTGGATGTGCATCATCATCATCATCATCAACATTGATCGTTGATGCAAGTTTCTTTCTCTTCCTTTTATTCTCAACACATTGGGAGGGGTGGTGTCCAAATCCATGACAAGTGAAGCACTTGTCCTTTGACATATCCTTCTTCTTCTTCTTCTCCCTAGGCACCAATTCTTGGGTTGGTTTTCCTAATAATCTGTATAGTCCTCCCTCTCGAATACCAATCAATCTTGGTGATTCTAGAAGAATTAATATCCACCAAAAAAATGTTAGTACATCTAATGGAATCTAACAAAGTGAAAACAACGACTTTCTCCTCAGCTCCCTCTTGCTCTAGAATAGCTTCCTTCTGAAGATTGGTAATAGTATTCAACTTTGTCTTCCATTTGATACATGCCACCATTTTGACAAGAGATATATAAAACCATTTTTTGAACACTTTTCTCTTAGGGTGACTTCAATGGTTATGCTTTAAAAAAAGCTATGAAACCATGTTGAATTTTCTACAAGGTGTGCAGTAGAAAAATAATTTTCTAATCTCATAATTACTACCTAATGATGTTCAAAAAAATTATCTCATGCCACTGATAGCATTGAGCAATTATTCATAGAAAATATCAGTAGTAAATGTAGCGGAAATAGTAAAGATCATAGAAAGGCATCCATTTAGAATAATTTTAACTTGGGAAACCCAACCTTGGGAGAAAACCCAAAAAAAATATTCTATGAGAAATTATTCTTCATCAAGGTTTACATATCCAATTTGTCCAAAAATCTATGCTAATGCCCAAGTCAAAATACCAATCGAACAAGGTCTTCAACAAGATAACACTGGTCAAAACCAATCAACTCTAGTAAATATTCAATAAAGTCTATGGTCAGTACCCTATGGCCTTGCGGTCATTTCCCTGCAACTAGCTATGACCAAGTCAAACTCAGTTTTCTCTCGTCAAAATTGGTTAAAATAGAGATCAAACAATCTATTAAAATGGTCAACTCGTCCTCTTTCTCCTCACATGTGCAGCCAAGAGAAAAGATAAGCCTTAGAAAAAAATCAAATCATATTTTCTTGTTCTTTGGTGGAGAAATGAGACACCATTTATTCTATTTATACTTGTTGAAATGGGTGTGACACCCCAAGGGACATGTCCCTTAACTGGGCAAGTCGCCTTAACTTTTTAAAAATCAAATTTTATATAAATTTTCTAGACTGAATTGCAGACCCTTTATCAAAGTTGGAATACGATCCTCCCGATGCTACAAAAATCAACAATTATCCCATGTAATGCTTTATTTATCTATAATACAAAATGTGCTTTACCATATTTAATCACAACGACTTGTATTCAACTTATGTTATGCATTTGATATTTTGAAAAAATTGCAACTAATTATGGTAGGTGTCGGAGTACTAGTTTGACATGTATTTATCTATGGTTCCATTTTCTTAAGATAACGTACTAGGGAAAAGGCATCTGGCCACTAAGTTTGACATTGGTTGGAATAGGTCCCTGATACTTTTTCCCTTTCCCTATTGATACAATTCTATTTTAATGTTTTCTAACCTCATCTAAAAAGTTTCTCCTTGCAAATTGAATCAACCATACACCAATTTTAGTTATTGTTATCTAACAATATCCATTGTTTGGGAGATAGGGGATGGTGTGGTTCCAGGACTTGCCTCTTTTTAAACATTTCTTTATCTATCTACTTGGTATATTCCAACAAACCTTCTTCGTAACTTCCATGCACCTCCATTATTTAAGGCTTAAGAAGTTTTTAGTTAGGTTGTAGGCTTATTGGAATCCCGTTGCAATATTCATAGACCTCTCTCTTCTCTCTCTTTTTTCTTTGTAAATATGATCCATGAATTTTTTGCGAAGGTGTGAAATGTTGTCTCTAACATCCCATCGTTTAGGTACACCCCTCCCTCTATAGGTTTAGGTTTCCTATCTAATTAGCTATGTTTCCAGATGCTAAGAACCTATATAATGGGAATTGACCATAGGTATTCTCCTTGTCTAGTAGGATTTGTTGGGACAAAATTTCAATCAACATTAGTGCATTAATGAAAAATAGAAATTATTATTCTTCAAAATTAATTTCAATTACTATGATTTAAGTTTTTTTTTATTCACTCAATATTTTTGAATAGTGTGCAACTAAATGTCTTCTTTTCCGGGGTTGGTATACTCCTTTGACATACTTATTCTATTTTTAATTGATTTTTCTTAAGAAATGCCACTAGGAAAAAGGCATTTGGAAGCTAGCCTTGGCTAACATGGATAACATATTTATATTCCTCCCCCTTATTCACAAAACTATTTTCCAATGTTTCCAACCTCTTGTACCACATTTCTCCTTGCAAATTGCATGAACTTTACACCCTTATCCTTAGTTTGGTAGATGGGGATTGGTGTGGTTAGAGGTCATGCCTCTCATCCCAAGGTTTCTCTATCCATATCATTGGGATCAAACGCACACCTGTCTTGAATTCCACATACCTTCCTTCTTTTAAATTGATGTTTATTTTCAGATAGATTGTAGGCTCTTTTGAATCTCACTGAATTCTTCATTAGCCTCTTTTTTCTCTCTAGATTTCCATTTGTAAACATGGCCCATGCTTCCTTTATAGGATTAAATCTCATCCCTTAACAATACCTTCATGGTCAATTCAATGTTTAGGAGCTCAACATTACATGTTTCTACTATGATTTCATACACCACCACCTAAACAAATGGTTTCTCTATGACATCATAAGGAAAGACTACTTGATACTCCATCTTATTAATAAGGAGGAAATGCACTTGGTGATCTTTATTTTCTTAATTGAATCTCAACAAATTTCCTCCGGAATTCATTATGGTTCCACAATAATTAAGAGTTATGTTAAAAATTGTTGTTAACTATAAGTCATCGAGAGGAATATATGGTCTTGAAATGGTGCTGAAAATATATTTGTATGCCCCTTAGTGCTTAGTGGTCTCATATTTTAGGTCATGTTTTAGATATTTCATCAAACATATGTTCCTTAGTTTGTGTTGATTTATTTATGATAGGGAAAAGTGGTGTTTCCATAAGGTCACCAGGGTTACCCTATGAAACATAAACCATTATTTAGATACATGCATGACATAGCGTTAATTTTCCACATCGAATTTCAAACATAAATAAATTCAATGAACATCATAACTCACAATCAAACCATGTCAAGTTCACCATGAAATTGAGAGAAAAAAAGCATGTGTCACTTCAATATGTCTCAGTTTATCATAAATTGGATGGATATGGCTTTGACCATTGGTTCTATAGATAGAACAACCCAGTGAAAAATTCCAAGGTTACCTCTTTTGTAAGTTTGGCATTCTTAACACTCAAGGGATTCCGTAATATTTAGTGCTAAACACATAAACAAAAACCAAGCGCATATCCAAATGGTTATAAGAGACCAATGGATATATTGGTAAATCCTTCTCCAATATATCTTATCAACCAAGGTTCATTTATCATGATAAAATAATGAGATTAAATGAATTTATTCTTCTCTACATACAAGGCATCACTGATAAGTAAAAGAGAAACATAAGATCTCATATATCCTCCCTCAAGCTAGGAATCGAAGTCCAATGCCTTCCCTCAAACCATAATTCACTAGATACCCCTTGAAAACTCACTTCAATGCTATGTCTAAGCTCAAATGATTAGGACATGGATAGAACTTCACTCAATCCAAGTTTAAATAGAGGACTCTTATCTTTATACTTTGTTTCCCATGTAGAAATAATAATACACAATGAATACAAAACACAACTAACACCAAAAAATGGCCCATAGTGCATACCTTGTGTGAGGGGAAGCCTTGATGATTCTACTACAAAAGTGCATATTTCTCTCATTTCATGCTCTAAAACTAAGCCACATATCCTTCTTGTGATCATCTCCCTCAATGATTTGTGGTGGAAATGTAAGCTATTAGTCTCCAACAACCCTCACTTCTTGTACATGGTGCATTATTTAGGTTGAGGTCACTTAACCATATAGTTTTATTATTGTGCTAGATATTGTATAGGTTAGACATATATCGTAAGTTATGCCCTTAGTGAGTAGGATGCTCCGCTCACAGATGGAAGTGCTCATACCATGCTAAATATTGGCAATCCTACTCATATAAATTGTTTTAACAACCCTATATATTTGAAATATAAAATCACCATGATTGAAGTGGAATATTGTTAAAGTAACTCATATGTAGATGAATGATACACATTGTAAATATATATATAAGTAATGGTATGTAGAATAATATTATACCATTCATACAAAAATATTCTTAATATGCCCTAGTGTTACATTGATCAATGCAATAATAGATGGTGGTGGCAACGAGGGCCATCCTAACAATAGCCAGAAAATGAATACATTGCCAAACTTCCTCCATGGTGCAAAGGGATGATGTTAAAATGTATGGTTCTAGGATTTTTCATGGATTTGATTAGACAAATTGTGTAACAAGAAAAAATATAGATCATAGTGCTAGTTTGAAATGCATTTCCTCCACAGTCAAAAAAAATTCCTTTGCAACACATAATACTTTTAGTTTATTCTTGATTTTCTTGATCATTGTCAAGCCAATGTATGTTTTCTTTGAAAAGTGCAGAGACCAATTCGTGAATGGATTTTAGTTTTTTGATGTTGATTTTTTTAAGCTCTATTAATATTCAACATTTCTTAAATAGTGAGATGAAAAATTGTGATTTCCCATGTTTTCTAACTTTAAGTGCATGAGAAAATTAATTATGGGCACTCTCCATGGCATCCAAAATTTTATATACTCTAGCACTAGTGTATAAATTTTCACGATGATATTCTACAAAGTGATTGAAAAATGATTCAAAATAATTCCACTTGATTGTAGTGAATTTTTTCCTTAGGGTCTTCGTGTGTTTCACAATAATTATTAAACTTCCCCACATTTCTGGTCAGTCCCTTCACTAATCCTCCTTTCGGCATGTCCACCATCCTCTTGGAGAATTTGAACAATAGACCCCATCTTGGCATGCTCCCCTCCTTTAAAGAATCTTAGTGACCACCCAACTTAGCTCAAGTTTCATATAACCTTCATTTCTATCCTTTCTAGCCATATAGCTTCCTGGTCTCTGATGTCCACTGACTCTACATAGTTTTGAGAAAATTAAAAAGGAGGAAACCCACTTTATGGAAGTTGAAAATTTCCCCATCTCTTGAATTTATGCAATCATTTAATGTAGGGTCAATGGAGAGTAAAAATAGGGGTTCAATGAATCTAGATATTCATCTTTGTGTTTATTCAGAAATGGACTTGGAGATGTAATAGAAAAGTAATAAATGATTATAAGTGTTAAATAAATAGATAAAAGAAATCTTTGTAGGAAAAACATAGAAACTCAACGGTCATTGCAAATTTTATTCTTCTCCAGTCATATGGGAAATTATGCCATTGACCAATCAAGTGAGATAAATAGTAAATTATAGCTGGTGCACTATGGAGAATGACACCATTGATCAATCGAGTGAAATAAATAGTAAATCAAAGTTTGTGCACAACCAATATATCTAATATGCAGCTAATAATATATCCATGAAAATGAAAATAATTTCTTTTGGAATTTATCAGGATTATAATTCCAAAGTATCAAGGTATACTACAAGCTATCATGATTATAATTCCATAGTATCACTATATATTTGCATGGTTTCATGTGTATAGAGCATAAAATAATTGTAATTCCAATGTGCCCCTATTTGTACTTAGGGTATATGGGCAAGGATTTATGTCTATCCAGTGTAAAATAATTGCTTTCAGAAGTGGTCAAACTCATCATTCCAACATGACTTTATTTGTATCGATGGCATGTCAAACATGGCCTGATGTGTATCCATCGTATGTATATCTCCCAGTTGGTATGTTCTCCTGACAAACGTTTTTGAAAATGTGATTCCAAATTTTAACATAGAAATACATCCACAAAGGACTCTAATAGCATAGGTTGGATTTAGCTCATTGATCTGGGAATTCCGCTAAGGATTTTGGTGTACTCATACACTAGATAAATCAAAGTCACTGAGAAGAGAAGGTATAAAAGAAGTACAGGTTATGAATTAACCGACTAGAACCGCATTTGTGTCTGTTGGGATCGAAATTTTTCAAATTTATTGATCATGAATAATTCAAGTCAAATTCTTGCTAATTTATTGGTTTTTATGGCTAAAACAATAATGTTTACCTTTTAAAGAAGCAGGTCAAACTAGTCTACCTAGCTTCTTGAGGGAAGATAAATCTTATGATCCCCACTTGGTTTAGGATCTTGTTCGTGACCAAAATGTTGTTGAGAACACATATCTCACATGTTACTAAATAAACACAAAGGGAGAAAATATTCCTAACAGTTAAAAGACATCATAAATACAAAATATTGCTCATTGTTAACAAGGCATGTCTCACATACTACTAAGTAAGAATAAGGGAAGAAACCCCTCCTAAAATTTCATTTTACAAGATATATCTCTCCTAAAATATAAAAATATTTACATATACTGAATATGACTCTGATCTAATTTAAAATATACAATGATTCTTAATAACATGCTTATCAAATTAATATAAAATATCAAAATGTTTTTGAATGATATTTGAAATTTATTTAATGTCAAGAGTATCTTCATGGTCATTTTGAGCTAGTGGGACAATAGATTTTTTGGGTATGTGGAAGGCTACATGCAAAATCAAGAAAAACAAACGTCAAGATGAGTAAATCTTGTGAGATATTTGAACCCCAAAATAAATAAAATACAATTAGTTGCTTCGCACAAATTTAAATCAAAAATCATGAACTTTATGCTCTTGAGAAATCCAAGATCAAACTGCAAATAGTAGAGCAAACTCTCTAGATGAAGATGATAATTATTGACTTAGAAAATACAAACGCACATGTGTAGGCATCCAAATATTGAAAACAAATTTCCTTATAATGAGTGCAAGCCTAAGTATCTCCACTATGAAAACTTGCTCAAAAACCTTTTTCAAAATAATGAAGAGTTTAATATTAATTATAAAAATGAAAAACATAAACCAATTAAATTATAATATTTTAAGTATGAAACCACACCCAAAAGCCAAATGAACAAATGAAAATAACTAGGGTTATGACTAGTTAAATCATGAAGCCAATAAAATGACTTTTCAAATCCAAGAGAAAAAGCACTAAGTGAATCCTAAAAATGTGAGTAAATCCACACAAACTTTGTTAGATTGAAGTGTTAAAGTGTTGAAAGATATTTTTTTTATTTGTATTCCTAACAAAATTGAGTATACACATTAAGGTTTTGGGTGTGCTTGTCATATGTATATCATTTTAACATTAACAACAAAATCCTCATAATTGTGTCCAATCATTAGGCCAACTCTCATCATGTAGCCGAACATCTACCAAAGCATTTGGTGAGTTTGATTCCATGTGTGTAGGGAAAATGAGGCCATTTGGCTAGTTGAAAATAAAAATAAAAAAATACCCAATGGAACTCATAATTCATAGTGGAGTCTAACAATTAAGTTTGAGGTTAAAAATTTTCATTATATATGAATTTCAATGTGGATATTTACGGTGTATAAATTTGAAAAATTATAAGCCACTTACTCTTTATCATGCGCCTCTTTCCATTTGTTTCAAGAAGCCCCCCTTCTCTTTTTCCTTCATCCCATTCGTCGTCCAAAATCGTTGCACCTGGTGTGTTGTCAATCTGATTGATGTACTCACTTGCATAATAGAAGGACTCATGCGATATATACGCCTATGCCATATATCCCTTGGGTTTTTCCCTTTGTCAAACAAGACCTTTCAATTTCATCATGTACCTCTCTAAGAAGAACATCCAATGACAAGAAACCATCCCAACTAATTTAACCACATCTACTAGGTGAATTATAAGATGAACCTGCAAGTCCATGAAACTCATTCGCAGTTCCTTCTCAAACATACAAACAATCCTAGCTATCTCTTGATGCAACTATGGAATGCTAGCCATACGAATCTCCTTTGATGTGAACCAACGTACAGATGCATATAATTTAGATATGGCACATTGTAGGTCTTGGGGGAAGTCATGGTTCACACACCCATGCACGAGAAGAAGATAATGACATTTCATGTTAAATAGTGCATTATATAAATTAATTATAAAATATCCCATTGCATAAAAATTAAAATTAAAATTAATAAAATCATTTTTTTGACATATGTACTCTTAGAAGTTTCAAATGGTCATGTGATTTCTACCCCGACAAATGGTCTTCCACAATGAAGCAGCGTTGTAGTGAAGATTCATATAAATAAGGTACCCTCACACTCATTATAACTTCCTTTGTCAAAGAAAGATCATATTTCTTGAAAACCCATGGGAAATCACCTTCTTTGAAAGACCAAGAGGAACCAAGTGGGCAATCTTAAGATGCTCCCAAAATTGGAGCTCATAAAAGACATTTTCTTTTCATCCCAATGGGAAATTTCTGAACATAAGTGTCAAAGAATTTTGGATCATCGAACATAGGCTCCCCATTTAAATTGAACGTTAATGCAATCTCCTTCTTCTCTCTCCCATATGCTCTAAGCCATTCAGTTGGTGCCATTATTACAAGCCTTTGGGTTCTTTCTAGTTTACCACTGAAAGCATATGTTTCCCTTTTGTAAGGGTGTTCTTCTAGGAGGAATACCCTGGAGAAGTCATACATTAGATTTCATAGGTGGTCAAACCACCTACCCTTTAGAGAAGGCCCACAACATTTACATCCATGATACCCTTTTGTTACAAGACCTGCAAAATTATTGTATACATGCTGGTACGTTAGTGAGTATGAAGATCAGAACAATTGTAGTGAACTAAATTAATATGTGAAACAATATTTCTACGTATATAAACAAATCAATAAAATAGTAATTTACGAAAGCAAACTCCTAAGCCTAGATAATCATGTATGGTGTAAGGAAATATGCCATACAACATAAAAATCCTCTATGTTTCGAAGGTCTTGATACACCGTAATCATGTATCCCTTCCCATAATTCCTTCAATTCATCTCCCAATGGTTATAAGTAGACATCAATATTCTTCACTTGTCTTCTACCAAGGACTATGAGAGCCAACATAAGATGTTCATTCTTCACGAACAACCATGGGGGGATATTTTTATTGATCACTACTATAGGCCAAACATAATAGTTAGTGTTTTGGAGGGAATATGGATTAACACCATCCATGGTTATGCTGAGTCGTAGACTTCGTACTTCATCCTTGAATTTTTCAGGCCATGTATCATCTATATCCTTCATGGCTATTCAATCTATTGGGATTCGCATAACTTCCTCCTCACTTCTATGTGAGGCATGCCATACCTGCAATATAGCTAATTCTTTGCAACGAAATATCCTTTGAATCATTGGGATTATAGGCATGTGCCTCAATATCTAATGAATAGGACCATGTGATTTACCCTTTTTTTTAACTACAGTACCTGTTATGCCCACCTTTTAGACATATCTCTTTATCTACATATTCTCATCTATATAGAATACAATCATTCAGACATGCATGATATGATATGTACTCAACACCCAAGACTTTCAACAACTACTTTGCCTCTTCGCAGTTACTCGGAAATATATTATCACTCGGAAGAACCTTATCTTTGAATAACCTGCAACTTGTGGGAGATATAATTGTACAATGTCAGTATTTAACGTTCATAAAATCGACCATTTTTAATGTTAATTGTGTGACAAGATTTCTCAAAATATAAGGGACTTGATCGATCATACAAGTGAATTACCTCAATGTTTCCAAGAAATATGCACTCGATATGCCAAACTTTTCTTTCAAGTTGTACAGCAACATCGTTTTCCCAAACTTAGTAGACTTTAACTTGCCGTCAGGTCCAAAGAGAGGGGTGGTGGAAGCAGATTTCAAGCTTTCAAATAAGGTATCAGTGATATGAGCATCATCCCTTAGCTCATCGTTTTGGAATGCATCTAACAACATTTCTTTCCATGGCAATCATATCTCGTAAGTAATCATCCATGCCAACCTGTATTTGATTGCCTCTATTTCCAAATTGTAACGAAGAACTACTATTTTTGTAGTCATTCCTAATTGGTGAATCTTGACATAGTGGTAATTGAATAGGTTGTTGATTCAACCATTCTTTGTATGTTTCCTCTCTGAGTATTTCTATTAATGGAGTATTCTCTCAAGTTGACATTGTAGTAGGGTGCATCGAAAGATAGTAGGTGGGTCGCTCATCATCACTAGAATCCTAATTTCAAAAAATATTGAACGTCATTATACCAAACAATTATTACCATCAATTATCTAGGATTGCGGCTGGAAGATGCCATGTTCCAATTGGCAAGGTGAAGTGGTTGTCTATTTTCATCTACCAACTACTTGTGATACGCTACTCTTGATAAGAGATTTCGAGTTTTTGAAATGGAAGAATATTTTTTGTGTCTGAACTCGATTCTGAATGGGGATCCTTTAAATTTGGATACATTTTTATTCAAATTGATATGGATTAAAAAAAAAATATTCAATTAGATAATCGAAATATAAATAAAATATGAAATTACTGGAGATGGAAAGGGGGGACTCTGCGAAGGAATTTGATTAGCAATATGGAATGAGATGGAATTTGAAAAATTGACCATTTGATATTATTGAGATTTTGTCCTTGTGTTTGAGAAAAATCAGAAATAAAATTATGTGTGCATATCTAAAATTAATTTCGAGAACCATATAACCACAATTTGAATTTCAATATAGTTTTCAAACCATTTTTCAACAATAAGGTGACTTTAAGTGGAAAATGTATACTATTAACTATTGTAATCCATGTGGATGTGTCCTAAAAGATAATTTGAGATTAATATGCCATTTATGTGAAAATAAAATTTCAAATAGCTTTTAAACCATACTAATGTGCTTATCAGAATAAATCACATCAATGCGTTTAAATCATAACAGAATTGGGGCATTCAAATACCCACACCAGTTTGCGGCATTCTGAAAAATACAAATGTGTTATCATATTGGTGCTCTTGTACAAAACCTCGTAGATGCATTTAAATAAAAACAATATTGGTAGGCACCTATTTTCTGGATTTTGAAAATAAAAATGAATTCTTCCATCTCGGTGCTCCTATAACAATCACAACATCAATGCACTTAAATACAAATTACGTCGTTGCATTCAAATATTAATCGCATCATTTCGGGATTTCGAAAATAAAAATAAATAAAAGAATTGTATCATATCATTGCGTTGAAAAAAAAATAAAATAAAAAAATAAAAAATAAAAAATAAAAAATTGGTGTCATGGCAATGTCGGTGCACTTTTCTTGTAAATGCATGGGTGCTCTTTACCTCGAACGCACCAATGTTTGGATAAAGTGAAGTATAAAAGAGCATTTTCTTTTTTCTTTTTTTTTAAATTCAAAAATGAGTGCAATTGATTTTTTTTTAAATCTAATTTCATAAAGTATTTTAAATAGTAAAAAGTTATTCACTATTTTATTATTTTTCCCAAAACTTCAAGGGAGTGATTTGCAAGAGAGACATACCAGGATCATTGTAAAGGAGCATAATACTTTGGAGAAGTAGAACTATTCAGAAGATTAGAAGCTAAAAGGTATGGTGATTCACTCAAAACTCTGCATAGTAAAAATTTTATATTTATTGTTGATTTTACTAATAAATTTTTTACAAATTCTGTTAAGGTTTAATTAAAAGAGAGGTCATTTGCAAGAGAGACATATTGGGAGCCTTGTGTAGCAAAACATTTTGGAACTACAGAAAGATCATAATTTGAAAGGTATGGTGATCCAGTCAAAATCTTACATAGCAAAAAAATTAAATTTTACTCTTGATTTTACTATTAAAAAAATTTCAATTTCTGTTAGATTTATTCAAAATTCAAAATTTAAAACCTTGTATAATAAAAAAAATTATTATTGATTTTACTCGTAATTTTTTTACAATCTCTATTCCTATTTAAAATTAATTAAAATTCAAAAAAAAAAATCAATACTTACCTTAAGCCCTTGCTTCTTCTTGCTTATGTGACTACAAAATTTCACCTTAAAGTTTAACTTCCTCTACCACTTCAAAATTGGGGTTTTTTCATTTTAGGCATTTTAGATTTAATGGGTTTATGTTCTTACTATATATAGGGTGTTTGACATGTAAAGTAGGGGGATCACTTATCGAATTAGATCCAAAATTTGTCGGTCTTGTCCATTTTTTTTAAACAGTGTATGTTTCAAGGTGCCCTAATGTAATATAACGCACTGGTGCACCGTGTGTAATGCAACGCACCGGTGCATTATAACACTGTCAATTTTGTCCGTTTTGTTCATCAATGCTCATGGTGTAGTATAATGCATCGGCGTGCCTCTACCAAATAGCATCGTTAAGTCATTGTGGTGTGTTTATCATTACAAATCTCACCGTCATAATTTAAACTTATTTTATAAAATAAAAAAATCACTGACAATGCCAAACAATTAAATGTATGGTGTGTTTATTCAAATAAACGCACCAGTTAAGAGAGCTCTTATGGCTTAAAATTATTTGATGTATGTATAAAATATATTTAATGGCTGTTGTATTGAATGCTACAAGTTGTGTATTGATAAAAAAATGTCTAAGAAAGTGTCAAGTAACAAAAATATTGATCAACACAATGATAGCACATTGAAAAAACCAGAGAAGGAAAGTTCTATAAATTATTTACAAAATTAATATGTTTGAACTATATGTAAAATTAACTAATATGTATTAGTTAGTGTGTGTCATGCAAAGCCACAAAATGAAGGTCGATAAGATTATCTCTAATCTAAGTGCGGAAGAGCGTAAAATCTTGATAGAAAAATTGCAGAAGGATGAATTAGGTGAATGAAAAAATACTATTCAATATGAGTTTTTTTTATTTTCATTAATAATATAATTAAGAAAAAGTAATTAATTCATATATGCTTAATGTTCTACTGGGAGCAACAACGAAGGAAAATATCAATGTCGTTCTAAGAAAAGAAACAGTGTAGAACATGTAAATGACAATGAATTGGTCCTTAGCTCATATGGAGTGGTGTTGGAGGTTAATGAAAGGGGGGGCGATTTTACAAAACTATGAGGGATCTAATGGAACGAACATATAGATGTACTTTCCACTTAATATATAAAAATCAATCCAATGATTCCAAGAACCAAATTATATGTAAACTATAGGAAGTGTTTCAAGAGAAATGGTCAATGAGATATGTCAAACTTGCAATAGCAAAAACATATAACAACAAAAAAGAATCATTCCAAAAGTAATATTCCTAATTAAAATGATTTTCAAGAATTATATGTATATATTACTACAAACCATTCATTTATTAATATCAATTTTCTTATATTTATTTTAATATATCAATATAAAAGTAGTTTAATACTTTCTCCAGGAAGTTTTATGAAAATCCCAAATGATCAACGAGCCGATATGTGAAACATGCCATTAGGAATGTCCAAAAAAATGTACAAGGAAATGGTCAAAGAAATGGACATAATTGCATCACGGGAGTAGCCATCTCAACAACAACGTGCTTCAAATGTCTATAAACCATGATTGACTTTGTACTTATATAATATATATATATAGTATATATAATATATAATATATATATATATATATATATATATATAGCATTAATATTCATTTTCAAGTATTTTTTTCTAGAAAATAAAACAAAATGGAACTCGTTCAACACATAAAATAGGACGACAAGAAAGAAAAGGGTTGATATCAAAGTTTGTGATCAATTGTTAATATTCCCTTATAAGAACTCAAGGTTTCATTTTTGTATATTTTAAGTTGTTTTATAGCGACCATCCTTGAATGCCTTCAAATAGGTGCTAACATACAAAGAAGAGTCATTAGAAGAATTGATTGACATTGGGTTAAATATGGGTTGTGAGTATTTGTTGGCATACCAAAAATTAATTGTGGAATTTGTAAGTATCCATGTTGTTTTACTTCTTTGAGTTTATAGTTAATAGAACAAAAAAATACTTTATATTAAATCCATGGTTTATAATGGGGTTTAAAACATGCAGGAAACAAAGTATGGAACTACATCAGCAGAAGACTTGTTGCAACAAGGCATGAGACTTGGTTTTGAAAACCATGTGTACAATGTATGAGTCACTCCTTACTATGGTACAATGTTATTCGATTTACATTGAAGTATATTATTTATTTCAATTTTCATTATTCTCACCAATGCAGATACACTTGTTATATTTTACTTTTATGTTTACAGATGGAAAAAGATCTAGAAGATGAAAACAATCGATGAAATCAACAAAACATTCATCCAAATAACCCAAGTCATGGAAGTAACTCGAGCATTGACAATAGTTTCAGCAAAGAATGATGATCTATTTGGATATCGATGCAACCTGATGTATTTTTGAAATAATTGTCTGTGAAAATCAAACATTTTGTTTAATGTAATGGACATAGTGTCTCAATTGAAAGACAAGGACTTACCAATAACAATCCCATTTTGTATGACAAAGAGACTCTTATTGATATATAATAAAATACATTTTAATTTATTCTATTGTGTTATTCAATGTCGTTGTGAAATGCTACACTACTGGTTAAATATTATAATGAAGAGATGAAAAATATGATAATATAACAAATTAATCCAAACATCATATACCAATGCACTAATTAAATTTTAATTTATATGAATGTTGTTATAAGATATATGTCAATTTTTCAATGGATAACATATTTTAAAAATTACAATAATTGCATTGTCACAAGTCAATGTTTCCAAAAAAGAAAAAAATCTCATACAAAAATTGGTGTGTCCATAACATAAAAATGCACTAGTGCGTTATGTTATATAAAAGCACCGTGATGGAATCTTTTTTGCATGACTGGTGCCTTTTCAGAAAACGACAACACCAGGGCATTTAGTTCTTCAAGCATTGGTATTGTTTTCAATTAACGCCCTAGTGAATTATTAAAATTAGCAGCATTGGTCCTTTTATATCCTTAACACACCAGTGCATTTATATAAATAATACACATCGGTGCTATGAGTTTAAACAAAAGCACCAAGTTTGCAATATTTTTTTGTGTGCCCCAATTTCGTTCTTTAAAAGAACGCCCTAGGGTGTTTTTTTTTATATATACGCATCACGGCAGTACACATTTCAAGCACCAGTACTCTTTGCATTCAACATCTCGGAGCTTTTAGTTATGTATGTAGCCCAGGTTATTTTATATATGTAGTGCATTGATGCTTTTTTATATGTAGTGCACCAGTGCTACTTGTTCCATGAAGAGCACTACAAAAAAACCATCTGCGAAAACCTTCAGCCACACAAATTTTTCAGTTATGATGAAGTTTTATTATAATCTCCACTAAAACATCTGTTATTGTAAATGGATGTTTTAGCGGATGTTTTTTTGACAATTTTTTCCAATTCTATAACACTAAAAACCTTTGTTATAACCTCCATTAGAAGGTTTTTTTCCTTGTAGTGTCAAGAGAAATCCACCCTTGGTTGACATTTGCTACAATACCTTTAAGCCATCTTTCATGTTTGTCACTCCTAAACCAGCTCTAAATCATCACATTTTGTCTCAACTATTGATACTTTTTTCATGTCATTGACGAGGTATATATTAAGGCCCTCCTATGACGGATCTCTTCCTATCGATGTCAACACATTATCTAGGAATTTGACTTAGAAACTCCCTCCAGTGCCTTATAACTTGCATACCTTAATGGAAAGTCTCCTCGCTTTCAACATCAAGTTCTCATCATTGGCCTTCAACCAGAAGATTTTGTGTGGTGTTCGACTTCAACTCATTTATTCACACCTCATGGATTACGCTTCATACCTTGAGACCCATTATCATTATCAGTGGTTCCTCTCTCATCTGTTAACGAATTTCATCATTGGCTAGTAATAAGATGGTGTCTACTATGTTCGACTCCAACACATTTATTCACATGGTTAGACTTGTATTGTCGAGTGACAAGGTAGAAGACCCCAGATCTAGTTTCATCTATTTGGGTTTTGTTTTCAAGGTTCACACAATATCTACAAACTATGATGGATATGGTCATACAAAGAGTCATCCAAGCCTGGGTCCACAATATGTGATTAGTGAATGTGACTTTGATTATTGCACATGTAAAATGGCTTATATGCTATAGGTACGCATACCTCAGCAGTGATATCATGATGATAATGTATAGTAATAGTCAATTAATGATCTCAACTAGTCGATTCTTGATCCAGAATTTTCACATGGTAAAGCACTTTAGTCCTTAGCCACAGCTTATAAGTTTGTAATTTAGGGGAAAATTTATTACAGGTCATTTTTTCGCATCCAAAAAACTGGACATAAACCTAGATATATCATCATCCATTGACACTTTGCAATCATCCCCTACGAAGCCAGGGTCATTCCCTTTCTACAAGTTACAAAAATCCTAGATTACATTGGCTAAAAACCCTACTTTTGTGGGTCATCGCACTTTCCTTTAAGACAGATTGCACTAACCTGGGTTGCACACATAGAAATTGTTCTAGCCAGTGCAAGTTGCTTTCCTCAAAAGTGTGATGATAACTAGAAATGAGTAAGATTAAAAAATTAATTTTGAAGTTTCTCTCTAGAATCTTTGAAAGTGGTTTTGACCATTTACTATCGGATCAAATTTCTTATCTCTTATCTCTTAAACTTGTCTCCCCTTATGTGGATCTAAGCCCTAGAATGGTAAATCCAAAATCACCTCATTTACCCTATAAATTCACTACCTCCCATAGAGTCTAGTTCGGCTTTTGGGGACTCTAAATTATGCCCTTATGCTACTTATTTGTGTCTAGAGGTCCATAATACATCCATGTGCTTTAGCTGTGATTGAAAGTTTACTATTGTGGCAAAGGAAAGATAAGATAGTTGATACAGGTTCATAAGGCAATGGCCTACAATGGTTGTAATATTTTCCTGCTTTTATTAATACAAAAATGCATTGTTTCTCCTATACTTATGTATTATTTATGCATATGTAGAACATGAATCCTTGGCTTCTTGTTTAGAGTTGTTTTAATATGTTATTTCGTATGTTTTGGTTCTCTTGCTTGTTTTGGATGATTTTCTGGTTCCACTTATATAAATTGGAGTTGGAGATGAAGCTAACAAGCTAGGAGAAGGAGGAAGATTACTTTGGATTCTAAGTAGTTATTCCTTCCATATTTCAAACACCTCTAAAGAAATCATTGCAATTTTGTCTTAGTTGTTTCTAGATTAATCTAATAGATCTAGGGAGGTTGCTTATGTCCGCATAAGGAATTTATCCACAAAACATTGTTGTTGCAATCTCTGCTTCAGTTGTTGGTACCTGTCATCATGTTTCCATGCATGCAATATTCGCTCCTGCAAATATGTCCCATAAGAACTTACTGTTGCAATATGATTCACCTGTACTCTCAGACTGAGAGCATCTACACCCTGTTCTTTTTCCCTTGATGTACCTAATCTCGAAATTAAACTCACTGAGAGTATCCAACCATCTAGCTTTCCTGGCATTCAGATTGGGTTGGTTAAATAAGTATCTCAACCCACTATGATCACTCTTCAAGACAAACCTCTTGCGAATAATATAATGTCTCCATATCTTCAATGCATGAATGATAGCTTCCAACTCAATATCATAAGTCACATACTTCTTCTCGCGCTCATTCAACTTCCTTGACTCATAGCATACCACCTGCCCTTCCTGCATCTAGTCTCCACCAAGTCCTCTCTTAAAAACATTTGTACATACCATGAACTCCTTACCAGGATCTACAATCTTCAAAACCAAAGCATTTCTAATTAAATGCTTCAACTGCTCAAAACTAGTTGCACACTCCTCAGTCCATTCAAACTTATTTCCTTTTCATTGCAACGATGTAATAGGATAGGAAATCTGTGATAAGTTCCTAATGAACATCCTATAACAACCTACTAGTCCCATGAATGATTTGACCTCATCCACATTCCTAGGAGTTGGCCACTCCATGATAAATTTAATCTTTTCTGGGTCCATTGTTATACCTTCCTTGGAAACAAAATTCCCATAGTAATGAACTTCAGTCTAAAATAAACTACATTTGCTAAGCTTGGCACAAAAATGATGCTCTCTCAGTAATCTTAACACTGCCTCCAGGTGCTCTACATGTTCTTCCTCATTCTTAGAACATATCAATATATCATCAATAAACATTATCATAAACTTGTCCAAGTAAGGATGCATCACATTGTTCATCATGAAAGTAGTTGGAGCATTAGTAAGACCAATCGGAACCACCACAAACTCATAATGCCCATACCTGGTACGGAATGTGGTCTTGTCAATATCTTCTTCTTTGATGTGCACTTGATGATATCCTGATCCCAGATCAATCTTTAAGAACACTAATGCTCCCTTAAATTGATCAAACAAGTCATCAATCCTCAGCAATGGATACATGTTCTTGATAGTCACTTTGTTCAGTTTCCTGTAATCAATTCACAATCTCAGAGTACCATCCTTCTTCTTCACAAACAATATGGGTACACCCCAAGGTGACACATTTGGCCTAATGCACTCCTTATCAAGCATTTCCTTAAGATGCAACTTCAATTCCACCAACTCTAGAGTACTCATTTTGTAAGGTTAATTTGATGTTGGTGCTGCTACCACCATCAACTCAATAGAAAAGATCACTTCCCTATGAGGAGGAAACTCTGAAATCTATGCAGGAAACATATCCTGAATTGCTACAAAACCATATACCTCTTCAGAACTTGATCATCCTCAACTTCCTTCCCTTTGTCACTAGAAATATGAATTGTAAACAATACACATCCCTTTCTGCAATTACGGTTTGCCTGCATAGTTTTACCATTCTCACTTATGTAAGTTTCTTCTTACCCTGTATGAATCTTCTTTCCCCATCAACATCTAGGCACTCAATAGCCTTATCATAGAAATCTACTTTAGTTCTGTGAATGTACAACTAATCCATGCCCAACAGCATAATGTATGAACCCAAAGGAAGCACATTTAGACGTGATGATGTAGGCATACCACTCAGCTCAAATGCACAATATCTCACCCAATCATGAACTCTTCTCTTGGTCCCTGTAGCCAAATGCACCAACCAAGATTCTGCATGCACTTATTTATTCAAGCAACATTTATCCAACAAGTCAAGATTGATATAACTATAGTTATATCTAGGATCAATCAAAATGGAAATAACTTGATCACAAAGCCAAACTTCCATCTCGATCGTAGATGCCTAATGATCAACCTTCCTATTATCCACTGCTACATAAATTTGAGGAATATTATGTCCAACATCTCCAACTGTTTGTTCCTCCTAAGTATTATAATTCTGAGTTTTGCCACCCTAACATTGTGAAAAATATCTCCTGTGATGCTCTCCACAACAATTCCACCACTGTAAAGGCTTATTCCCATCACCTTTGTTCTGCTCCTCAAGTTGAGACCCATGCCCTCTATTAATTGCATTGAACTTCTTGTACGGCACTACATTCTCCTTGTCACCTGCATCTTGAGGTCTTCCTCACTTCTTGACCCACTTTCATTTAGTCTTATCATTACCTTTCCAATCTCACTTAACCTCAGACTTACACTTAGACTACTCATAACAATGCTTAAACTTCCCAATGACTTCCTTTAATGATAGAGACTCATTATACTCAATCTAATATTTAAATGCTAAAGATAATACATTAATTAACCTTTGAACCTTTTTCTTCTCATCCTGAAGATATGGTACATACCTCAACAAATCTAGAAACTTAGTCGTATACTCTTATTCTATCATAGAACCCATCTTAAGCTGATAGAACTCCTTATCCTTTCCATCGTAATATCTCTCGGACAAGTACTTATTTTTGAAGAGTCTTTTGAACTCATGCCAACTCAACTCCTCTATCTTGATGCCTCTGACACGCTTTACATCTTCCCACTAGATATATGTTTTTCCCTTGAGACTAAAGATAGTTATCATGGCTTTCATATTCTCTATATAATCATGCAATTCAAATAACTTCTTCATCCCAAGCAACCATGCTTTTATGCCTTTTGGTTTCTTCATCTCTCCATCAAATGTAGGAGGATTGGCTTTCTTGAACTCATTTGGCAAGTGCTACTTCTCACTCCTCCTATAAGGATGATGGTGATGATGACCATGATGTCTCTCAGAACTAAAAATAAAATGAACCCATAAGCACTACCTCTATTGTTAGGTGTATCCAACCATCAGTTAATTTTGACTGTGTCATATTTGTCCAACCTTTGTCCTAATCGAGAACTGCTACCATATGTTGCATTAGCCCTTTCCTCTTATCCATGACCGATTATTGGTTTTCCCTGGCATTGCAAATCTAATAGGCTCTTAAGGATGACTGCATTAACCTTGGTTCCTTTTCCTGAGCTCTCGTAATTCTTTCTTGTGACTTAATTATATTGTCATTATCTACCTTGTAACTTTTGATTTATGCTTTCAAGCTCCTCAATGTGTTGGCTATATTAGGAGAGTACTTATCTCCTTGTTGCTCAATTGATCTATAAGGGGAGTCATGTGAACTATAATCCATAATTTTTCCTCTTGTCTTTGATCTTCTATATCCTGCAAATATGTAATGTTAGATAAACCAAATATAGACATAATCAAAATCATAGCTTAGTGTGAAGTTCAGGGGAGGCTATCTCTTTTTCACAATTAGTCCATATTAGCACAATATACATCTATATATATAATAACACCAACATATCAATCTATCGACATCATGCATGATAACTCAAATTCTAACACCGACTATATGCATGACAACCATAGCCATTGCAATGCATGCATGACAAACATATCTATAACTAACATGCATGCATAACAATCACATTCACCCATCCAGTCCAAGTGTTTGAACCTAGAAGCTCAAATACCACCTTATCAAAGCCTCCTCCCATATCTACCCAATTCATAATATTTCCAGGGTAAACATGATATGACTGTCACTATGGCATGACCTGACCTCCAAGTTCTAGTTAAGGAAGTGGACCCTACAAAATAAACACTTACTAATATCCCACAGGGACTACAGATCACTTAGGAGCTGAACAACCACCCTAAGTGATCAATCCCTGATTTGGAACGCATTTTCGCTGACCTAGCACCCCAACTACATGCACAACAAGGCAAGAGTGTGGTTAATATGAGGCCCAACCACATGCACAAGCTTGCTTCCATGCAGTTATGACCTAAAACCTCTAGTTCAGTGCCATCAATTCCGAGATCTGAGCCACTTTTCAGGCTATCCTCCAAACCACTGCATGTAACTTTCCATAATGCAATCAAAGGTAATGAAAATGTTGATCAATCAAAATTCAAGGAATAACTTGACCTAAACATACCTATTCCATGAAATAAATTTCATCAAACATATGAAAAACATGTAAGCTACAAGCCATGAATGCATATATTATTATAAACTAGCATTCCTCATCTGAAAATCACCAAGAAGGCCCTAAGCCCTCTCTAGTTAGCTGCAACAACATGTGTTAGTCCATGCACTATTCAATAATTCAAATATTTATCAAAACATGTTAAGAGACATAGATAGAAAACATCATATAACAAGAATAGAGACCATGGAACATCAGTCATAACATTACCATCATAATTAGCACATGTGCTTATAAATCACAATAGGAAAATATCTCTTATTAACATATGAAAATTCCAGCCAAGTTAGGCATTTCCATGTACCACCCGACCATGCATTGGGCTAAACCAAAACTCTCTTTTCAGCCAATCACTCCTGCAATTCCAAGAATGAATGTAGGATCTCATGGAATAAACCAAGACAAAACCAACCAAGGCTTCCAAAGGCCAAACCACCTCAACCCTCAACCACAATGATTCCACCTCTACAGTATGGAAATCACTAACATCAACTAGATCAATCTCTACCCAAGCTATCCAGGGCTCCAAGAACTAGTAACTCAAACCACAGCCTTCCAGGGCTCTAGAGCATGTGTTCCAACTGTGGCTCCAAGGACTAGTAACTCAACCCATTGAGGGCTTCAGAGCATTTGTTCCAATCCACGGCCATAGGGAACCTAAGCACCAATCAGAAAATAAGTGGAAAAACCCACAACACCATGGTTATCCAGGAAATGGTAGGGCAAGGCTGAAACCGTTGTCAATCTAGGAAAATCTCCATGACAATGATAGCACATAACCAGAGAATCACATCCATATACCATGCATCCAAAAATCAGCAAGGAAATCACACATGAAACTTGTTACCTGCAAAGAAATCTAGTAGTATTTGTTGATCCAATTTTTTCCTTATGCTCCTATTTTCCTTTGCCTTCCTTCTCCAAATCTAAGTGAATGCTAGAGTGCTCCAAGAATACTCTAAGTGTGAAAGAGTATGAGAGAATGAGAGAATGAATGAGAGAGCCAAAAACTGAATTGACAGAAATTGTGAACTATTTCTCTGAAGCCTTTTTATGATTGATGCCTCTATTTTTTTCACTTTCCTTAATTTTTCCTCTATTTTCCCTTACATGCAAATTTGTGTCTCTTCACCTTCATTTTCTCCTATTTTCCTTTATTTTCATAAATAAATGCCAATTATTGCCTCTTTTCCTTTTTCCTATGCCTTTACCAATTTCCATAGCCATTAATTAATCACAAGTGATTACCACTAAAGTGTTTTTCCAAACATTTAGCTTGGAATACGTGTCCCATGACCTTGGTCTTATTTTATTTACATGGAAAATCAACTAGGGGCTATGACAGGCACACATTAGTAGAGGACATGTGGTAGGTTATTATTGGTCATATAGGATGATATGGATGACATGTGGTACATTTTTATTTGGACACATGGACTTGACGTGGTAGCTTTGGGTGCCTTGGGATTTGTACTAGGGACTATTTTTGCAAGGGTTTTTCAATGTTAAATTTTTTAATTAATTTTTTGGGTTCTTGCAAAGGTAGGGCCATTAGACACCACCCACCACCCAACAGCAAGGGAAAAAGCACTGTGAATTCCATCCAATGATAGAGTGAATTCCCTATTGAAGTGTAGCATTGTCAAATGATTGTCTTGTATATCACCCACCGTCCAGGGAACAATCATTTCGAATATCATCCAGTGGCGATATGTGAGCGGTGAATAGAAAGGGAGTGGCCACAATCATGAGTTGTAAGTGTTAGATGGGTAAGTGCCAAGGGGCATATCGGCCATCAATAGCAGGAGAAAAAAAGGTCGATAAGCAGTAAAGTGATGGCTCGATAGAGAAGAAACTCTTTGTCACGACCCTTGATTACTTTTGTTTAAGGTGTAAGCGCCTAGGGGGGCTATCATCCATCGACCCATCGAGCTACAACAATGTTGTAAATAGGTGTGGGTTACAAAATTGGAGGTTTGTGTGAAATATGTACACATTGTTAGAGTTGTGACTCCTGTGAGGAATTAAGAAAAGGCTCTAACAGTGTTGCGCTATTGATCAAGGTATCGGTCCATAATCTTAATAATAATAAAAAACAATGAAATAATGTAGAATTTTTTGTATCATCATGGTTGTTGATACAATCAAACAATTTGTGTTGTTGATGCAGCCAAACAGCTTGGGATGTTGATACAGTCAAACAAGATTTCCATGGGTAAGTACCATGGATGTGTACCAATGGTAATTGAAGGGCCAAGCCTATAAAATAAGAAGATAACAATGAAATAAGGTTGGTTTCTTTAACGAGAAATTGAATTTGAACAAGAAAGAGCATTGGTAATGTAAAAATTGGGTTGAGAGGCGGATGAATAGGAAAATCTAAATTTATTATGTGAGATGTAAAAATCTGTGTGTGAGTTGTGTCAGGTCAGTAATGTGGGTCTATGTGTATGAAAGAAGAATTCAGTGAGTAGCAGTGAAAGTTTGAGAAGAAAAAATTCATAGAAGAGAGCATATTTGAATTGTTATTCTGAGTATGTTCGTATTATTGTAAAATATCTACCTGACCAAAAGCTAAAGTAGTGAAAGTCTAAATTTTAAATTAAGAAGTAGGTGCCTGAGGGTATGAGTTTGAAAATGAATGAAAGAGGGATCTTCTAGGAAAAGAAGGTTGGTACCTGCATATAAGGGAGTGGGTGTTACCTTCAATTCAGTGCCTATAAACATTAAGGGATCAGTGCCTCCAACAAGTTGGTGCTTGAAAATTGTAGAAGTTAGTTCTTCTAGCAAGTGGGTGTTTGCAAGTTGGGGGATGGGTGTCTCCTTCTAGTTGGTTCTAGCAAATTTGATTTAACAAGAAATTGGAGCTTGCATTTGCATAAATAACAAAAACAAGATTTGTGGTTTTCTCCCTTTATGGGTTTCCATATAAATATATGTATCTCATATGTTTATGTGGTTTGATTTATGGTGTTGTGGTTTAATTAATTAGTGATAATGTCAATAATCTTAAATATTCTTAAAATTTATATAATATTGATTCACCCCCCCCCCCCCCCCCCAGCATTATCCTAGTATCTAAAAATTGGTATTAGAGTCGGTTCCTTCCTCAACAGTTTAACAACTGGAAGGTAGATTCGAGGTAATGACTAACTAGGATGAAAATTCCACCAACAAAGTTCACATGTTGACAGGAAAAAATTATGCATTTTGGAAGGTATCAATAAGAACCTACATAATTTCACTTAGCGCAGATGCATTGGTTAGTAAGGATGATAAGATAGAGTTCACTAACAATGCTAAAGTAATAAATGAAATCCTAAGTCGTTTGTGTTGGCTTGTTGGGTCCTGACCCAGGTTCGGAATTAATTAGCCAAACAAATCCCTGTACTACTGGCCCTTTCGGAAACAGTTCGTGGAGCGCGGACTGAGGTCTCACCCGAAGTAGTATGGGGGGGTCCCAGAAACAGGTTTCCACACCCTTGAGATGTCTAAGAGGTTGAATTGGTCCTACTATTTGTCCCTTCGCGTAGGTTACTTTGCGCACTTCCCAAGCCTTTGTGCCCTAATATACTTGTCTTCGTGCAACCCTAACTAGAAGTTGTGGAGCTTCCGCGCTACTGGAGCAGTACACTGTGCTATTCCCTTAAGTCACACTGAGACCTTACTTATCTTCCTACGCCTAGTCAATTATCTTCACGTAAATTATTGTCTTACATTATATTTATTACAACACATTCATAAGAGTTTGTGCAGCAAATAAACAGTACACATGCAATTTAAACCTAATCATACATTAAAGCAGGGAAAGATACATAGTAATATGGTAAACTTCTCTTTATTAATTCTTCCAATGATTCCAAACTTGACTTGTCTTATGCACTCATCTATAAGGGTCCATGCACTCAGCTACGGAATACTAGGCCTCTGCGCACTCAGCAGCAGAGCCTTCTCCTACTCTATGACCCAAAGACACACTTTACACTTCGACTCAATCATTTTGATTCATCATGCTTTCATTTTATTTTCTATGCTCTCTATACACTTAGAGCCTCGCTCTATTTATACAATCCCATGGTCCAGTAGGTCTATCAATCTAACATTACATTACAAAAACAAGGTCAGACAACCCTATGACTCTATTACAACTTTGTGCTCTGCGCCCATAACTCGCGGAGCTTTTACAACAAACTTGGTCAAAACTTGGGCTTTAAGCCCCAAAACATGCCTTGGGGGGATTCCATGCCCAACAGGCCCCCAACACAAACATTGTGACTCGCCCTCGAGTCACTCTATCGACACGGAGATCTTCACGCAGATTCCCTCCAACTCTGTCCGAACTGCTACAAGGTCAGCAGCGCACTGAGCAGCTGCTTGTTGGATCTCCTGTACACATTGTTCTGAGACCGCGGTGTCAGAACTGCTTCCTTGCATATGTGTCTATGTTCCCTACATTTATGCGAGCTTGCCTTCAATTGCTGCTATGATGGTGAAGGCCTCACCAATCTAAGGCTAAATGTGCGCCTTCAAGACTACTTCCTTGTGTCGTGTCGCATCCACCTGTTCTTTCAACGCTTTGGCCTGTTGCATCTGCGCGAGCCTCTGAGTGAGGGCCATCATCTACGTAGTTCCTTTCATGTTTTCATACTGCTGCTGGAGTTCTCGCGCCTCTGTCTCTAAGCATTGGATGTTGGGGTCCTCCTGCAAATTTGTGAGGACGTCAACGGACTCCTCCGACATTCTAGTGTAGTCTCGCACTGCACTGTTGATTTTGTCCAGTCCCACTGTAATAGCATTGGTGCATTGTTCTCTAACTTCCGGAGGGGTGGACGGTTGCGCCTTTAACCGCAGCTCGGCGATCTGAAGGTTCAGCTCCCGCTGTACCTTTGTCATTTCCTCCTACGCTTCACGCACCCCTACTGCTAGCCTGTAGATGCGTGCCTTTAGTGGTGTGTCTATCAGGATGGCCAGCTCAGGGATGTTTTGACAGGGTTCGTCCAATACCTGTACTAGTTGTTGATCCTGCGACACCACTTCGTCATGCTACAAGCTTAGTTGTTCCATGTTGATTTTCTGCTCGCTTATTACTTGTAGTGCGCAGCTCTCCCTAGCCTGTAGTTTTGTAGTAATCCCATCCTACAGAATGTACATTGTCTCCCGTGGGAGTGTAGCCATGTTGATTCTGATGCCCTTCAATGCGCTAATCGTAGGCCTGTTGGCCTCATTTGTTGTCACCAGTTCCCCTTATGACAGCACTATGGTACTTTTCACCGAAGCATGCAGCATATGCTCTGTTGTAGTTTTCCATACTGTGAGGTTGGTTGAAAGGGTACCAACCTAAGGAGTGCACACCTGCAACTCCTACAGCTACGCTCTGAGGGCCCCCAACACAATCTAGTTCTCCTGCATAAAATTTTGGAGGTCCTCGCTGGTGACATCATGCACTATCTCACCGATGTCATGCAGATCACCCTCGTTAAGGGTAATCGGGTCAATAGACAACTTCGATGCCTTGACCTTCTTGTGTGGCCCTGTCCACTCGGTCGGGTGTTGGTGCTTCAACTATGTGGATGCGGTTTGTGGGTCCGCGCCTCCCTCCTCTTCCTCTGCTTACTACCCATGCAAAGGTGACTTTTGGCCCTCGTGCGCCTTTGCAGCTACCTCTTGTGCTGTTGCTACTGTTGTTGCATTTCTCTGTTCAGCTGTTGTTTGTGCAGCATCCCGTGCTTCCTGTGGTTCTGCTGCCACTGCCTCCTTCCTTCTCTTTTTTTCCAGTTGTGCCATGCACAGTTTGGCCTCCTCTTTCTTCCTCTGCGCCATAGTCTTTTCCATTATCACGAAGTTTTGACTGCACCACTCTGGCAGCCATGTCTCAAGTACATTAAATATTACATCGTTTGTGGCTACAAAGGGTATCTCTTTCCATTGCTTGGTCGAGTCCTTGCAGGCTCTAATGTATATGTTGTGAAGGTCTGCTTTAAACTCTGCAAAACTTTGCAGGCTATTGTAGACAATGGGTGATAACTGCGGCTTGCGATTGATCCCCATTCTGAGGTTCATCTCCATGAACACCCATAATGTCTTACTATCGCGGATCCTATTTGCATCCTTTGTGGCCCAGAGCGAAGCGGACTTCGCAGCCTCCGGCAGATCCCTATCAATTGTGGGGAATCAACTATCCTTTGGCAATTCCCCTACCACGAGCACTATGGACAGCACAAGCCATGCATAGTAGAACGTCTTGCCTTGTTCCTAATCTTCACAACAATTCTCCAAGAATTCCTTGCAAAGGAACTCGGACCAGTTAAACTGGACTCCCTCCACGCACTACTCAACAAATGCTACCACCGTTGTGGTTACCTCGTCCGCGTAGCACTTGCGCATAACCTTACCTGCGAGTATTTGGGTCGCCACTCTTACTGCTTTGTCATTGATACTGGATATGGCGTAGCCCCGCTTCTTCTTTTCTAGTTTATACTTCTTCTTCATGGCCTCTGCGATGGCCAAGTCACTACTTTTCGCCTCCAAGATATCCGCGGGGTCCTCTCATTTGCATGGCAGCCGAGTGATGTGGTGAATCAAATGTTCCGTGATGAGGATGGGCTCCTCCAGCCACAAACACCCACCGTACACCAGGCAGAGCAGCTACTTGATGAGGAAAATTATTATTAGGGTGCGATGGAATTGTGTCACCCAAAGTAGGTTTAATAGCCCTGCCTTTTCCACTTCGCGCAACCACTTTTGCGGCTCTAATTCAATAACCCATGCCACGGTGTTCTGGTTAGGCTTCATAAGTTGCATGGTCTCTAGGTGAGGGAACTTCTCGTGGTGAGCGAGGTCCCAATATTCAAATTTTAAACTAGGCACCCATCCCAGGTGCGTTCCCTCAAAAATGATGTTGTCTAGGAAGAGTGGGGTCTAGAGAGAGCTCCTGCTCTCGTCAAGATCCTTGGTCACTTTGGCCTTCCCTTTCCATGGGGGGATATAGGTGGGCAGCTTTGTTGGAGGGTGTGCAGGCCCAATTTCCTCCTCCATGCCTTCGGCCTCGTCTTCTTCGATGATCAGGTCCTCCAGGTCTTCCTCCTCCTCGTTGGTTTCTATGCTAATGGCTTTCCCCTTCTCTTCCAGCCAGCTTGGTGCACAATGGGTTTCATGGGGACACACGTACGGGAACCATCGCATGTTTGTCTTTCTTTGGTCTTGGCATGCAAGGTGATTTCGAGATTTCTGCCACAATCCTGGCGCATTCAAGGGCATCCCCCATAGTCAGGGCCTACGCAGCCTCTTTGGCAGTCATCTATGTGATATCCATAACTTTCTCAGATGCTTCCATTGTGTTTGACCATAAATCTATCGCTCACATATTCAGGGGTTCAATGAACACTTAGCACAAGTCAAACAGGGCTCTTCTCAGGCTACACGGGGTATACAACTGCTCAATTCGCAAAAGGCCAAGTGTTGTTTGCTGGGTAGCCCTTTGTAATTTATAGCTCCTTTTGAATTTGAATTCGACCATTCCCCCTGAATCTGGATCATTAATTCTCCCTTGGCGGCAGATTTTCCCAAATCTTGCCCATAAATTGCGTCTTAAATGCCTATGGCTCTCTCCATTTATTCTCAAGTCGAGCATCCCATCGTGAATAGTGACTCCAACGGTCATTTTCAAGCCAACTTGCACAGCAGTGCAGCCCCCCTTGCGCGGTCACAGACCCTGTGACTCTTTGCTTCTGCACTTAGCTCTTAGGTAGAGTAGTTTATAGTCCCGCGCCTCCTTTCAACTGCCAGGAGCTCTAACATTGTATTTCCCTCGGCTAGTCAGGTGGTTATGCCACCTGTATAGGGCATCATCTAGTCATCCATCATTTTTCTTAGAAAATACCCGCCTTTTACCATTACTGTCGACGTCGCACACCTTATCATCTATAGCACGCCACCCTGGTTACTTTGCTTAGTGATATGCAGTCCAAGCCAAGGCATCAGACTAATCAATTCGTAGCGATAATCCTAAAACTTGTCAGCGTGATCATGCGCACCCTATTTTGTCACCTTGGTCTTCTTATCGAGAAAATCTTCCTTTATCTCATCTTCCAGCTTCTTGACTTCTACTTCTACCAGAGCGCTTTTCTTCCTTAATCGCACACTTTCTTTCTCAAGTTCTTGGAGCCTAAAATTGCCCTGCTGGATTTCTTCTTCCAAGGTTCCGCGAACTGTCGTATCTATCAGTGTTGTCATGCGCGGACTAGGCTTTTCATGCTCTATGGGGCTTACAACATTCACTTCATACTCCAGCCTTAGCAGTGCGGACGCAGTCAGGTTCTTACACGTGGTCTTATAAGCCCATAGAACGTTGGTATGCACAGGTCCCAGTCAGTCTGCTTCGCATTGTGGACCGTGTTCAGTGCTTCGCATACTTTGTTAAAGGCTTCTGCATGGATAACCTTCTGCGCACTTGGTCTTCCCATACTTCGTGGTTCCAACTGGAGGGGTCGTTCGCGCCATTGCCTTGCCTGCACCTTCTTATTGGCCGTATCTCCTAACGCGAAAACTGTGTGTATCTACACAGGTTTCGTACCATATGCCTGCATCCATCTGGATAGGTGGGCACATGGACCATTTCATCTAGAAATATTGTCTGTTAATCGCATCTAAGGCTTCCCAAACCTCATGCGCATCGTCCTCCTGCACTCACGCCAGTCCTCAAAACTTCTTTGGTGCATATCCCACGACGTCACAGGTGTAGCACGCAGTACCCACTTCAAAGCTTCGAAGCGTTTCTGTTTAGGCACTTCTCTTTCAAATCTACTTAGGAAGTCATCCACCTCACTTAACCCATCATACGTAGGCCACTCCCTTACCTCCGTTGATATGCAACACAGCGATCTTGTCATCATGTTACAGTTCAGTGTGGTTACCTCGTATAACCAATTCTACCATCGTTCTACTTCCTCATTCAAATCTAATGTGCATGAGCTTTTGCGCTTCCATGAGATTCGTCCATCCACAGTCTGATTCACCCAGTCTTGTTCTCACGTGGTTATCTTGTAGATGCGGTCCAAATCATCGTCGATGTCATAGTCGTGCACCGGCTCCATGTAGCGCAATCCTTCTGCAAGGTCCAAAGGCACCACAACTCACAAAGACTTTTTCTCAAAAATCATCTTGTGCTTCTTTAGATTTATCACCCCATTCATGTCAGTGGCCCAATCTATTCCTAATAGGGTAGGGTAGGGATTGTTGTCATCAACAATCTTTTATCACTTCGAAATCTGCTAGTGTGCTTGCCCCTTCGATATCTACTATGGTTCCTTGTAATCGCCCCATAGGTAGGATCTTTTATTGGTTTTCCATTCGTAGTTGGATAGGAGACCATTGTAGTGTAGGCCTTCCCATGCGCTCCCATGTCTGCTTTAGCAAGACATTCACATCCGATCCTAGATCAAGAATCACTTGGTCCATCTCATATTCTCCAATCTATACGGTCAATCTCATCTCCCTTCCCGTTCGCGTCGTGTGCTTTACGAGCTTCTGAACTACACGTGGTTGTCCTGGCGCAGTCCCAGCACATCTATTTATGAGTTCCTGCATCCCCTTTATAGCCTTCTTGTCACATAGCAGCTTCATGCATGTTTTTAGGAACATAGTGAGCATTGATGGGTCCATTTTTGGCTCCAGTTTGTCTTTACTTCCTGAAGTGGAGGCATCAGCGAAGCTCCTCTTGGTTTCTATGAAGGTCTCCTTAGCGCACTCCAAATCAAACTCTGGTTCCCATGTTGGAGCCTTGTGAACCCAAGTACTTTCTTCAGGTTTCTTGCCTTTGTCACCCCCTATCGTAATTCCACTTCGGAGCACAATATTTACATTAGGGTCTTCCTCGCGCAGCTCAGACCTCATCATTTGTAGGTTCTGAGCCAGGGGAGGTTGGAGTGCCCCTTTATCGTGCAACCTCATTATTAGTGTGAGACAATCCTCTTTCTCATGATAAAACAACGTACAATACAAGCATGATCGTTGCGTTGGATTCGTACAATCGCGGGCATAATGTTGTGGCCCTCCGCAACTGTAACATATCAGTTGTCTGCAACCTCTTACTAGTCCACCTCTACCTCGGCCTCGTCCGCGCCCCTTAAATCTGGTGCATGCCATCCCTGCATTCTGATCGAGGGGCCGCATTTCAATCTGAACTCTATAGGTAGGAGTTTGATCCATCATCAATGCATAACTTCTATAGGTGTGCTCATCATGTCCCATTGATCTACAGCAATTACAAAACAACGATTGTGAATTCTGCATATACTTCTATAATAAATGGCAATTATCTGTAGCATGCTTCCCTCCTATCTGACAAATCGTGCACCATAGTGTAAGCGTTGCGCTCGGTCCTACTTGTGCCTCTAGTCTTGATGGCATTGGCCCTCCTCCCGTGAGCTAATTCGCGAACACTAAGCAGTGGTCCTTGTCATGTCCCTGACCCTTGCACTTTACACACCATAACTCATCGCGCACTTCTGGGTGGGTTGTCCTGTCTTGTTTCAAACTCTGGATCTCAAGGCACAATTTTTTAAACTGCATGTGAATCTGTTGAACTCCTAGGTTGGGATCTTGTATCAGGGTTTCATGCAATCCCATCGTGACCTCCAAGGCCTCAGCCTGTCTGGTTAGCCTCTGTTGCGATAGTGCGTTCCGTAGATGCAGTGTTAATGATGCTACAAACCATTCGCAGTGTTGTCCATCTTTCAACGTCATGTTAGCTTCGTGAATTGTATACTTTAGTCTATAATCTAACTCCTAAGTGGTCTCACCTGGTAGCATTGTGATTTCCTTGAACCCAATGATCGATTGTGCCTCTAACTTTGGCCTGCTATATTCTTTGTTTAGCACACTTGCATATCTGTTATCCCCGCATTCGGACTGTCATTGGAATGCTAAATGTACGAGGTCAGCGCGCGATCCTGTAGAGCGTTGACCAACGTTTCTTTCTTTATATTGTCATCCGTGACACCCTGCACTTCCCATACAGATTTTATCATGAACTAAAATTGGTCTGGATCTTCATTTCCTACTCCCTTGAACACTGGCAACTTTATCGTGCTCGCCATATTGCTTCGCGGTGGTGGCGGAGGTGGTATGGGTGAAGATGGAGATGAAGAGAGTGAAACTGGCAGTGGTGTGGGTGGGGGTGGTATGTGCGGAATTCTCTGCCTTATCAAATTTATCACACTTCTTGGTGAGACCTTCGCGAGCTCTTCTTCGCCCCCTCATGGAGGTGAAATCAAGGGGCTAGTTTCTAGATCGGCATTATCTTCGTTTCTGTAGATTCTCCCACTTTGCGTAGCCCCAAACATAAATTTATTCACATAACCCACTTTTCTCACAATAGCATTTTAATCCAAGTGTTCAAATATTTAACATAGTTACCTCGCGGCACTTTAAGGAAGCATCATTTTGCCTCGCTATAGTTGACTAAAGTATCTACCGCGAACTTAGTGATGAATAGTCCTATGATTCAATCAAGCCAGTGATCAACAACGTGTGCAATCTTATCCTCTGATGCTTCCAATCTACGCACCCATTTTGGAGTCCACACAATAGGTCCGTCGAGTTTACACCTTCCTTGGTTTTCTGTTAGCTTCACGATCCACTCATTTAGCTTAGTAGGGAAATATGCAAAGAAAATTTTGTGGATCTCTGTATACAAGTAACAGCCTAACCACTCTTCCTTTGATAGTTGTGGATTCCTATTTTCCTACACCGCAAACTCGTGAATCTTTCTGTCCAACCAATATTCAATTCCTTTCTTTGTCAGATTCCAGGGATACGACATAGACATCCCTATGTAGATCTCGGTCCCAGAAACAAAACCATTTGTTGGCTTATTGGGGCCTGACCCAGGTTCGAAGTTAAATAGCCAAACAAATCCCTATACTACTGGCCCTTACGGTAATAGTCTGCGGAGCGCGAACTGAGGTCTCACCTAAAGTAGTATGGGGGGGTGCTGGAACCAGGTTTCCGCACCCTTGAGATGTATGAGAGGGTTAACTGGTCCTATTGTTAGTCCCTTCATGCAGGTTGCTTCGCGCACTTCCCAGGCATTCGCACCCTGATATACTTGTCTTCACGCATCCTTAACCAGGGGTTATGGAGCTTCCCCGCTGCTGGAGCACCGCACTGCGTTATTCCCTTAAGTCGCACCTGAGACCTTACTTATCTTCCTATGCCTAGTCAATTATCTTCGCGTAAATGGATGTCTTACATTATATTTATTACAACACATTCATAAGAGTTCGCTCAGCAAATAAATAGTACACATGCAATTTAAACCAAATCATACATTAAAATAGGGAAAGATACATAGTAATATGGTAAAATTCTCTTTATTAATTATTGCAATGATTCCAGACTCGACTTGTCTTGTGCACTCAATTGCAGGGGTCTGCACACTCAGCTGTGGACTACTAGGCCTCTGTGCACTCAGTTGCAAAGCCTTCTCCTACTCTACGACCCAAAGACACTTTACACTTCGAATCAATCGTTTTAACTCATCATGATTTCATTCTATTTTCTATGCTCTCTCTACACTTAGAGCCTCACTCTATTTATATAATCCCATGGCTCGTAGACCATGGGTAGGTCTATCAAGCCGACATTACATTACAAAAACAATGGCAAACAACCTTGTGACTCTATTATAACTTCATGCTCCATGCCCATAATTCGCGGATCTTTTACAACAGAATTGGTCAAAACTTGGGCTTTAAGCCCTAAAACATGCCTTGGGGGGATTCCATGCCCAACAGTTTGCCTAATTTGGAGTTGGTTAAAGTTATGCACTACAAAACATCCAAATATATATGGGATAAGATGATGAGTTTTTATGAAGGTGATAGTAAAGTAAAGAAACTCAAACTTCAAGGCTACATAATGCAATTTGAATCATTAAAGATGAAATACGATGAGGACATGGCCAAATTCCTTCTTCAAGTGGATGAAATAGTCAACATCATAAGATGACTTGATGAACCTGTGGATGACTCCTGATGACTCCTTTATAGTTCAAAAGGTGTTGAGATCACTTCTAGATAGATTTGATGCAAAATTATTATCCATTAAGGAGATGCAAGATATCAACACATTGAGATTGGGTTGATTGCTTGGAACACTAAGAACCAAGGAAGAGAAAAGAAGCTAGAATATTGTAGTTGTGGATCTGATGAAGAAGAGGCAAAGTTTGTTAGAACATTGAAGAGAGGATCTAGAAAGTATAAAGGTAAGTTACCCTTCAAATGCTTTAATTTTGAAAAGTGGGCCATTATGCATCTAAATTCCCATACGAACAATAAAAGAATGAATATGATCATAAAGAGAAGAATAAATATAGGAAAGTAAAAAAGGAAAAGAAGACAACAATTATTAAGAAGATGAAGATGAGAAATCCTCTAATGAAAGAGGAATGAAATAAACAACTAAGGATTTTATGTTCATCACCTTGGAAACTCTAGATGAAGGAAAAAATGAGTTTGATGAAGAATAGGTTGAAGTGGACTGAGAAGGTGAAGTGATCAGTGCCTTAGCAGAAATTCAGAGGCTCGAGAAAAAGAATAAGAAACAGAAGGAGATGCTTGCAAAATTTGAAGAGGAAAATGATAAATCTAAAGATTCATCGCTTCTCCTAAAAATTGGAAAAGTCAAAGAACAATGAAGACACCTTTTTCCAATAGTTGAAGGAGAAGGGAAAGGAGTGCAAAAAACGAGAAGAATAAATGATCTATCTTAGAGAAGAATTAGATAAAACCAAGACTCGGTAGAACCAAAACTTAAATTTTATTAAAGGATCTAACAAGTTAGATGCAATTCTCAGTATTCAGATATCCCCTCTCATCAAAATTGGTCTAGGATATGAAGGAGAATCAAGCATCAAGAAAACTGAAGATAAAAGTCAACTTAGCTATTTTGAAGCAATCAAAGGACCAACCAACAATGCAATCAAAGGAAATGGAAGGAACCATCGGCAACAAAACAAAATTCAACACAAAAATTTGAAAAGCCATAGATATCAAGGAACATTTGGAAAAGACCTCGTTCCTCTCTAAGAGAAAGTCATCAAAGAATAAGGAGATCGCCCCCTCAAAGGGAATTTTCTCCCAAGTACCAAAATATTTTCAATGGTTATTCTTTTTCATGTACAAATTTTGCACATAAAGTTGTAGACTATAGAGCTTATCTTGGGAACAATCATATAAGAAAAAAAAGGAAATGAATCTTATCTGCTATCCCCGCATTCGAATTGTCATTGGAATGCTAAATGTACGAGGTCAGCACGTGATCCTGTAGAGCATTGACCAACGTTGCTTTCTTTATATTGTCATCCGTGACTCCCTGCGCTTCCCATACAGATCTTATCATGAACTAAAATTGGTCTGGATCTTCATTTCCTACTCCCTTGAACACTGGCAACTTTATCGTGCTCGCCATATTGCTTCGCGGTGGTGGCGGAGGTGGTATGGGTGAAGATGGAGATGAAGAGGGTGAAACTGGCAGTGGTGTGGGTGGGGGTGGTATGTGCGGAATTCTCTGCCTTATCAAATTTATCACACTTCTTGGTGAGACCTTCGCGAGCTCTTCTTTTCCCCCTCATGGAGGTGAAATCAAGGGGCTAGTTTCTAGATCGGCATTATCTTCGTTTCTGTAGATTCTCCCACTTTGCGTAGCCCCAAACATAAATTTATTCGCATAACCCACTTTTCTCACAGTAGCATTTTAATCCAAGTGTTCAAATATTTAATGTAGTTACCTCGCGGGGCTTTAAGGAAGCATCATTTTGCCTCGCTATAGCAAACTGAAGTATCTACCGTGAACTTAGTGATGAATACTCCTATGATTCAATCGAGCTAGTGATCAACAACGTGTGCAATCTTATCCTCTGATGCTTCCAATCTACGCACCCATTTTGGAGTCCACACAATAGGTCCGTCGAGTTTACACCTTCCTTGGTTTTTTGTTAGCTTCACGATCCACTCATTTAGCTTAGTAGGGAAATATGAAAAGAAAATTTTGTGGATCTTTGTATATAAGTAACAGCCTAACCACTCTTCCTTTGATAGTTGTGGATTCCTATTTTCCTGCACCGCAAACTCGTAAATCTTTCTGTCCAACCAATATTCAATTCCTTTCTTTGTCAGATTCCAGGGATACGACATAGACATCCCTATGTAGATCTCGGTCCCGGAAACAAAACCATTTGTTGGCTTATTGGGGCCTGACCCAGGTTCGAAGTTAAATAGCCAAACAAATCCCTATACTACTGGCCCTTACGGTAATAGTCTGCGGAGCGCGGACTGAGGTCTCACTTAAAGTAGTATGGGGGGGTGTTGGAACTAGGTTTCCGCACCCTTGAGATGTATGAGAGGGTTAACTGGTCCTATTGTTAGTCCCTTCATGCAGGTTGCTTCGCGCACTTCCCAAGCATTCGCACCCTAATATACTTGTCTTCACGCAGCCTTAACCAAGGGTTATGGAGCTTCCCCGCTGCTGGAGCACCGCACTGCGTTATTCCCTTAAGTCGCACCTGAGACCTTACTTATCTTCCTATGCCTAGTCAATTATCTTCGCATAAATGGATGTCTTACGTTATATTTATTACAACACATTCATAAGAGTTCACGCAGCAAATAAATAGTACACATGCAATTTAAACCCAACCATACATTAAAATAGGGAAAGATACATAGTAATATGGTAAACTTCTCTTTATTAATTATTGCAATGATTCCAGACTCGACTTGTCTTGTGCACTCAGTTGCAGGGGTCTACACACTCAGTTGCGGACTACTAGGCCTCTGTGCACTCGGTTGCAAAGCCTTCTCCTACTCTACGACCCAAAGACACTTTACACTTTGAATCAATCGTTTTAACTCATCATGCTTTCATTCTATTTTCTATGCTCTCTCTACACTTAGAGCCTCACTCTATTTATATAATCCCATGGCTCGCAGACCATGGGTAGGTCTATCAAGCCGACATTACATTACAAAAACAATGGCAGACAACCTTGTGACTCTATTATAACTGCATGCTCCATGCCCATAATTCGCGGATCTTTTACAACAAACTTGGTCAAAACTTGGGCTTTAAGCCCTAAAACATGCCTTGGGGGGATTCCATGCCCAACAGTTTGCCTAATTTGGAGTTGGTTAAAGTTATGCACTACAAAACATCCAAATATATATGGGATAAGATGATGAGTTTTTATGAAGGTGATAGTAAAGTAAAGAAACTCAAACTTCAAGGCTACATAATGCAATTTGAATCATTAAAGATGAAATACGATGAGGACATGGCCAAATTCCTTCTTCAAGTGGATGAAATAGTCAACATCATAAGATGACTTCATGAACCTGTGGATGACTCCTGATGACTCCTTTATAGTTCAAAAGGTGTTGAGATCACTTCTAGATAGATTTGATGCAAAATTATTATCCATTAAGGAGATGCAAGATATCAACACATTGAGATTGGGTTGATTGCTTGGAACACTAAGAACCAAGGAAGAGAAAAGAAGCTAGAATATTGTAGTTGTGGATCTGATGAAGAAGAGGCAAAGTTTGTTAGAACATTGAAGAGAGGATCTAGAAAGTATAAAGGTAAGTTACCCTTCAAATGCTTTAATTTTGAAAAGTGGGCCATTATGCATCTAAATTCCCATACAAACAATAAAAGAATGAATATGATCATAAAGAGAAGAATAAATATAGGAAAGTAAAGAAGGAAAAGAAGACAAAAATTATTAAGAAGATGAAGATGAGCAATCCTCTAATGAAAGAGGAATGAAATAAACAACTAATGATTTTATGTTCATCACCTTGGAAACTCTAGATGAAGGAAAAAATGAGTTTGATGAAGAATAGGTTGAAGTGGACCGAGAAGGTGAAGTGATCAATGCCTTAGCAGAAATTCGGAGGCTCGAGAAAAAGAATAAGAAACAGAAGGAGATGCTTGCAAAATTTGAAGAGGAAAATGATAAATCTAAAGGTTCATCACTTCTCCTAAAAATTGGAAAAGTCAAATAACAATGAAGACACCTTATTCCAATAGTTGAAGGAGAAGGGAAAGGAGTGCAAAAAACGAGAAGAATAAATGATCTATCTTAGAGAAGAATTAGATAAAACCAAGACTCGGTTGAACCAAAACTTAAATTTTATTAAAGGATCTAACAAGTTAGATGCAATTCTGAGTATTCAGATATCCCCTCTCATCAAAATTGGTCTAGGATATGAAGGAGAATCAAGCATCAAGAAAACTGAAGATAAAAGTCAACTTAGCTATGTTGAAGCAATCAAAGGACCAACCAACAATGCAATCAAAGGAAATGGAAGGAACCATCGGCAACAAAACAAAATTCAACACAAAAATTTGAAAAGCCATAGATATCAAGGAACATTTGGAAAAGACCTCGTTCCTCTCTAAGAGAAAGTCATCAAAGAATAAGGAGATCACACCCTCAAAGGAAATTTTCTCCCAAGTACCAAAATTTTCAATGGTTATTCTTTTTCATGTACAAATTTTGCACATAAAGTTGTAGACTATAGAGCTTATCTTGGGAACAATCATATAAGAAAAAAAAGGAAATGAATCTTATCATTCAAACAATGATACAAATATTGTAAATTCACAAAGAAATAATCCAAGTGACAACAATTCTTTTTCTCCCTTGTTTGATTATATTGAATGATATAACTATCATAATTATCAACATATGGCAGATGAGTGTAGAACCAAAAAATATAGATCAACTTCTTAGATTAAACAAACACAAGAAGAACTCAAGACCTAGAGGAAGAAAAAGGAAGAAAAGAAAAGAGTAATGTGGTATTGTCATGTATGCCAAAAACCAAGGGAGTCATTGGTATATGGACAGTGGATGCTCTAAGCATATGACTGGTGATAGAATAAAATTATTGTCACTGAATGAAAGTGAGACAAGAAATGTCATTTTGGGAATGATTCCCCAAGTAATATTAGGGGCAAAGGAACAATGAGATTGGACAATGGAAGAGGTAAAGATCAGAGCATTCTCTTTGTAGATGGGCTCAAGCACAATCTATTATGTGTAATCCAAATGTGTTACCAAGGGTATGATTTTACCTTTCATTCAAAAGGTTGTAAGACAAAATCAGAAAACATAGGGAAGGTAATAGAAAAGGGGGCGATAACCTCAAATAATGTGTACATTGCCAAAGAAGAAAACGAGAATTGTTATCTAGGGAATCTTGATGAGAGTTGGTTGTGGCACAAAAGACTAGGACACTTGAATTTCAACCATATTGTGAAGCTCAGCAAAAAGGGAGTTGTAAGGGACTTACCAAAAATTTCTAATCCAAGCAACACAATATGTAAATCATGTCAAATCAGCGAGTAAATTTGAGTGCCTTTCAATGCCAAAGAAAATCCATCCACTAGGTTACTACAACTAGTTCATATAGACTTATGTGGGTACACAAGAACTAAGACTCCAAGTGGTGAGATATAGCTCATGTTGATTATTAATGATTATGCCAGACTTACGTGGGTTGACTTTCTAAAGGACAAGTCTGGAGCATTTTAAAAGTTCAAGATTTTCAAATCCATGGCTAAGAAACAAACTAGTTGCAAATTAAAGTGTGTAAGGTTAGACAAGGTTGGGGAGTTCACTTCAAATGAGTTTAATAACTCTTGTGAAAAACATGGCATAAGAATACAATTTGTTATTGCTAACAGCCCATAACAAAATGGTGCAACTAAAAGAAAAAATAAATCAGTGCAGTAATTGGCAAGAGCAATGATGGATGAAAGAAATATGCCAAAATATTTTTGGGTTGAAGTTATTCATACAACGTTCAATATTTTAAATGAAGCTCACCTTAGGAAAAACAGTAACAAAACTCCATACAAGTTGTGGTATGGAAAATTGAACAATTCATAACTCTTTTCAACAAGTGCTACATCAAGAATAACAATGACAATCTGGGCAAGTTTGATGCAAGGGTTGATGAAGGAATATTTTAATATCTTATAAAATAATTGACTACATTGATGTAAAGGTGGATGAGGATTTACCTCTGAAAAGACAACAATTAAGATTGATTATTCCACTTAATTAGACCAACAATGAAGATGAAGTATATCAGCATGGAGAATAAGGAGAAAATGAAGAAGAGTAGGAAGAATTATCTCACCCAAAAACTACCTCAAGCTACGTACAAAAGCATCACCCTACAAATTATATTGTTGGTGATAAGTAATCAAGAGTTCAAACATGATAAACATTAATGAATACCTCCAGTCATATGCATATTGTTATGTTGTCCATGCTTAAAACAAAATATTTCTCTCAGGCAAGCCAAGATGAGCATTGGATAAAAGCTATGAATGAGGAGCCATATCAAAATCAAACTTGGGAGTTGGTTCCAAGACCATTATTAAAAAATGTTATTGGTAAAAATGGGTCTTTAGGATCAAATTGGATGAGAATGGACAAGTTGTAAGAAATAAGGTCAAATTGGTATGTCGAGGCTATGCTTAGTTGAGGGAATAAAATGAAGAGAATTTTTCCCTTGTAGCATAATTAGAGGCAATAAGGATGTTCCTAGCAATTGCATTTCATAATAATTTTAAGGTATATCATATAGATGTAAAATCAATTTTCTTGAATGGCGAGCTTGAAGAAGAGGTTTACATAGAACATCCTGAAGGTTTTTGGCTATAAGAAAATATTGACGAAGTGTGTAGGCTAAAAAAAGAGTTGTATGGATTTAAAAAAGCACCCAGGGCATGGTATTCCAAATTAGACAAATACCTACAATAGCAAGGATTCAAAAGAGGAACAACTAGAAGTAACATATATATCAAATCAGAGAATGATAATCTTTTAATTATTGATGTTTATGTTGATGGCGTTATTTTTTATAATGATGCAAGTTCACTCAATAAAAAAATTGATGAGGATATGCAAACTAAATTTGATATGTTCGTGCTTGGATAACTCTCATTTTTTCCTGGACTATAGATTACTCAATCAGAAAAAAGGTATATTCATATCCTAGATCAAGTACCTCAAAGAAATGTTGAAGAAATTTGGAATGAAAGAGCATTCTCATGTCAATACTCCTACGGTATCTAGATGTAAGCTCAGCGAAGATGATGAGTCACCAAAGGTAAATCAAACAATGTATAGATCAACAATTGGAAACGTTTTGTATCTAATAGCCTCAAGGCCAGACATTATACAAGTTGTTTGGTTGCAAGGTATCAATTAGCCCCCAAACAAAGTCATCTCTTAATTGCCAAGAGGATTTTTAGATATTTAAGAGCCACAATGGACTATTGTCTGTGGTATCCAAAGGGTCAAAAAATTTCATTAATTTCATACACATACGTTGATTGGGACAAAATTGTATATGATAGGAAAGGCACAAGTGCTAGTGCTTTCTTTCTTAGAAATTGCTTGGTGTTCTAGTTCAACAAAAATAAATTGTCATGTCCATTTCTACTATTGAAGCCAAGAACATAGCCATTACAACAAGTTCTACTTGAATTTTGTGGATGAAGCAAACATTATAAGATATGAAGGTAACATATGATAAACCTATTCCAATTATCTATGATAATACAAGCACAATCAATATATTCAAAAATCATGTTCTTCATTTAAAGACCAAGTATGTCCCCATTAAGTGTCATTTTCTTCGAGTATAGGTGGTTGATTAGATTGTGAAGTTGGAATATATCACAATAAAGGAATAATTTTTTGATATCTTTACCAAGCCTCTTTCCTAAGAACCTTTTGGGTATTTTAGGTGGAAGTTGGGAGTGATGTTTCATCCTTCTCTTCACTAAATTTCTTCACAAGCAAAAAGGGCAGTTGTTCAATATGTACAAGGATAGTTGTAATGGTTTGAGACAAGAACATAGACCAAAACTAGGGGGTGTTTTCGTATTAGTAGGAGAAGATAAAGTTTATGGGGAGAATTTCTCAAAACCAAGTAACATAAATAGTAATTGTGCATGCAATAATAGTTGGTCATAGCCTTGAAAGTGGGATATTAGATGCGGTGATGATCGATCAAGATAATATGTTAGGACACATCAGTTATCTCCACAAGAATATCAGATAGGAAAAAGGAAATTCATAAGAAAATAATAATGTATTATTAATTTAATCAAGTGTACAACAATATAAATACAACCTGGCCTAAAAGGGGAGAGCTCTTGGCATTTGGTATAATAGTACATTCAATTAGTTTTAGTCGAGGGTGGAGAATAATCAACAAGATTTTATATCATGTTAGGGTGAGAATGGTAAGAGAGAAAGTATATAATCCCTTTGTCATTGACCTCAAATGGGGAGAGTGAGCAAAAAATAGAAGTTTCTTCATCCTGACAAGGCGACTTTTTTCAAGTGTTGCCATCAATGACTACCAGTGTTTGGTGGTGTTGTCATCAATCTCAAAGGGAGATATTGTTGAGCATGTTGGTAGTTGTTCTCATTTATGTCAAGTCTTATTCACTGATCTCAAAGAATTGTTTGTGCCAAGTTCAGGAGTATCTTGATAAGAGATTTATTATTATTTTGTTAATGTATGTTGATGTCTAGCTTAAGGAAATGGATGAAGGCTATATCTTTGAAGGAATTTCTTCCTTAGTTCCTTAGTTCAAATGAGAAAACTAAGTGTTTGGGTAGTTATCTTTATCATAAATATTTCCAATGATATATGGCACTTTTCCTAACTCCTAAGGGATGAGAAGAAATATTCAGTTGAAGATCATTCATGGTTACCAAAGGCTTTATGATGCCAAAATACAAAGCAAACTCAAGAGAAACGCAGTGACGAGCGATAAGTAATGGAGCAGAAAGTTGCTAGTCCTAATTCCTAATCATAGGGAGTTGGGCTAAAATGCTTAAGTGGTTCTTGGACTACCTGGTCCTTTCTATGTGTAAATAGCAACAACAGGCTACAAGTAGTGAACAGTAAGAAGTGGGGTAGTAAGGAACCTAGTCACAACCCCTGGTCACAGGATGCTTAGCCTAGGCACCAAGGTGCTTATTAGACTGCCAGGACCAAATGATGTGGACACAAAGAACACAGTGGTGAGGCAATAGACAGCAATCCTTGACATAGTTTTCAAGGTGCTAGGTGGCATAGATAAGTGGTAGGTAAATGACGTGACCCAATGAGATGATGACATGTGACAGGTGAATTCAATGTTTTTGAATGGCCAAATGAATGGTTGGTAAGTAACATGTGGTAGTGCACATGGTTAGTGCACATCAATAAAGGACATGTGGTAGGCTCTGATTGGTTGTACAAGATGACATGGAAACTTTGAATGTCTTGGGATCTATGTCATGGCCTCATTTTACAACAGTTTCAATGTTAAATGTCTTTGGTTATTTTCATGTTTTTGCAAAGGTAGGACCAATGACCATCACCCACTGTTGAACAGTAAGGGAACAAGAATTATGAATGTCATCTAGTAACAGAACAGGTAGCGGTGAGGCATGAGATAGAGAATTCCATGTTGAAGTGCAACATTGTCAAATGATAGTCCTATCTATTTCCCACTACCCATTATCCATGGAAAAAACATTTTGAATGTCGTCCAATAGTGAGCGATGAGCAATGAACAACAAGGGAGTGGTCACAACACTTGGTTGTAACTTTTAGGTGTGAAAGTGCCAAGGGGCTATCATCCATCAACTATCGAAGAAACAAAAGTTTAAATAAAGGTCGATAAATGGCGAAGAAGTGGGCAGACAAAGAATCAGCTCTAGGTTAAGGCCCTTTGTTACTTTGCGCTAAGGAGTAAGTTCCCAATGGACATATCACCCATTGGGCTACAATAGTGTTGTAAATAGGTTTGTCCTATGAAATTGGAGGTTCACTCACAGGTTGTGTGCATTGTTAGAGTTGTGACTCCAATGAGGAGTTAAGATAAGGTGTGTTGCTGACTGAGGTACCAATCCATATTCTTGATTGGGAATAAAATGATGAAAGAATGTGAAATTTTTGGTATCATCATGGTTGTTGATATAGTCAAATAGATTTCGTTGTTGATGAAGTCAAACAGCTTGGGTTGTTGATACAGTCAAACAGGATTTCCATGGGTAGATATCATGGATGTATACCGATGGTAATTGAAGGGACAATCTTATAAAATAAAAAGAGATCAATTCAAGTTGTTTGGTTTCTATAATAAGAAATTGAGGTTGAACAAGAAAGGGTGCTAGTAATGTAAAAGTTGGGTTGTGATGCAGACGAATAGAAAAATATAAAGTTACTATGTGATATGCAAAAATCTATGTGTGTGAGTTGTGTGAGTGTAGTAATGCGGGTCTATGTGTATGAAAGAAGAATTCAGTGAGTAGTAGTGAAAGGATGAGAAGAAGAATTATATGGAAGAGGGTAGATTTGAATTTTTGTTTTGAGTATGTCTATATTAGTGTAGAATATCTAGATAGCTAAGTTGAAGTCTGAAGTTTAAATTGAGAAGTAAGTCCCATAGAGTTTGAGTTTGAAAATAAATGAAAGAGGGATATGATAAACAAATTAGGTTGCTTCCTGCATATTAGGGAGTGGGTGTTTACTTTAGGTTGGTTCCTGTAAATATTAGGGGGTTGGTGCTTGCAAATGGTGGAAGTTGGTGCTTCCAACAAGTGGGCGCTTGCAAGTCAAAAGATAGGTGTTTACTTCTGGTTGGTGCTAGTAAATTTGATGTAACAAGAAGTTGGATCTTGCATTTTTCATAAAGAACAAAAAGAAGATTTGTGGTTTGCTCACTTTATGGGTTTCCACGTAAAAATATGTTTCTCATATGTGTATGTTATTTGATTTATGATGTTGTGGTCTAATTTAGTAGTGATAACATAAATAATCTTAAATATTGTTAAAATTTGCATAACATTGATTCAGCCCCTCCCCTCCTCTTAGTAGTATCATGGTTTCTAACGTTCAATACATGATATGATTGTTTTTCTTATTCGGTCAAAAGACAGTTTTTACATTCTAGTACAAATTCCTTCGATGCTCGGTATAAATTTGAAACATGAAATTTAAAAATATATATAAATAAGAAGAAAAAAGATTAGTCTCTAATTTAACGCCAATAAGTGTTTTGGACATCTTAGTATAAGAAATATTTTAACTTTTGTTTAGTTAAAAATCATTAGATAATATTTTATTAAGCAAAGTTTATGCCTAAGGTGCACAATAAAGTTACATAAGGGATTCTTATGAGATTGAAATCCTTCAAAACATCACACTGGTTTCTGACCAAGCCTTCCAAGCTAGTTATAAACATAGTTACATAGAAAAATGGAAATCTATATGCAAATACTTTGTAGAAGATCCCCAAAATTAAGAAAAAAATGACTTTCATTCAAAATTAAATAGTGGGAATGTCCTTGGTTTGACCATCCTTGACAATAAATTTAGCAATGAGAACTTCTAAAGTCAAGTCTGAGAGAGGAGAGGTGAAGGAACTAATCGAATTAACCACTAGAGAGGGAATTGGATTGCTACCATGTCCAGTTTGTTGGATTTCCCCAACTGAAATTTGACACTACCCAATTCATCCTCCAGTCTCCAAATTTGTTGGTGATGCTCTTTAAAAATTCCATGGTGGAGGCCAATTGATAAGCAAATTGATTAGCACAAATTTGCAGTAGATAAAGATTCTCTTGTAGTTTTGAAACCATAGCAAAGAGTGCATGGGACACCTTACTCCACTCAAGACCCAGATGAGAACCCATATCGAAAAAAATCCCACTCAAAATGATGTTGTCTTTCCCAATTGTCTAGGTTTCATGCATCGAGATTGGATGAAAGAAAAATGAGAAATTCATTACACACCAATAACTACAAGCATAGACTTCCACTTCCATGAGACATAAGAGGATGGGGCCTCATGTGAGGAGACCCCATAACCAGAGCCATAACAAATTTCCATATCCTCTCATAAGTGCAAGTGTACTTCATCATATTCTATACACTGGGTGAACTATGCATTCCAACAATGTTAGTGATGAGGTGATTTAGTGAGCCAATCTTACTCTATGTTAGCCAAAAAATCAAAGTGATACTTGAAGCTTCCATGTTAAGCCTAAATGTCAGTGTATTGATGTTATGGGATGGGTTGGAAATATGCTCATATAATATCTTTAGGATTCCAAGGGCTCGCTTAACTACCCGATTTTATAATGAGTTAGCAAACGAATTCTTCATTTTGAGAATCTGGGTAGAGTGCACTTACATGAAGAGTTCTATTATGGATTGGATTCGGTGAAATATAGATTGAAAATTAAAATCAAAGGGTTTGGAACCAAGTTATAGGTGCCACAATAGATTTTTGGTGTCCCTTATTATTATTTATTTGCACAGATGTTAGAATGCGACTAATTTCAAACCTTGGAGCAAAACATAATACTTAATTTTGTTGTTTATGGTTGTGCCAAAACTCCAATAAATTCATGATTCTAAGTTTCTTGTGAGGAAAATAAGCACCCTACCTGCACTTTCCACCCCTGGATTATGTTTTCATGCTCCATAAAAGCAAAGAACAAAGGAGTCTTAGGACTGAAGCCATTGGAGAAACTCATCGTAAGAGAAGATAAGTTTCCAACTCTATTTGGGAGAAGATGCTCTAGGAAATATGGGTTATAAATTGAATTAAGAGGGTCATCCTTCTTCTGCAAACTCCAAGGTTTCCTACCTTTGATAGATTGAGCTAACAAGATTGTAGATACTCATCCAAGAGTACTTTATCCCATTTGAGAGTTACAATAGAACAAGGTTTAACACCTTGAAATATGGATCTACTTCATCCCAACCAAACTTTGTAGTAGACATACTTGGGGTTTTCCACCTAGACTCTTTTGAATAATGGATTTCTTTTGAAAGAGCATTGATAATTCTTGTGTCATGTGTCAAAAACATTAGAAGGATCGAATACTAATGAAGCTAGTGTGCCAATCCTTGAAGTACATGAGCCTACACAACTTTGGTAAATTCGCACTCAATAAAAATTTTGGGAATGGATTCACTACTTGAGGATCATAATAGACATCTAAATGGGCCTCGTGTTCCTCTTTTACCCAATATTTATGTTGTGAGAAATATCTTATGAAACAAGAGCCAAGAACAGTAGTTAACTTTGGGAATGCCATTTAAATGCCAAATTTGATCCTCGATACCAAATATAGGAGGAACCCCTTTATGAAATATGTAAGAACCCTGATGAAAACTTCATGTAATAAAAGTTAATAAAGGAAAAATAAGACAACGGTTAAGGGACACTTATTCCAAGTTGAATGTTGGGCAAAGATATCATAGTGGGCATCACTGGATGTGTGTCTTAGCTAAGTAAAATTGGAAAAGGCTAAGGCAAATGCGTTAAAAGGAAAAAAGGCATTTTTGGCACATTTATTTATGAAAATAAAGGAAATTAGGAGAAAAGGAAGGTAAAAGGTCACAGGTTGCATGTAAGGAGGAAAATAATGGAAAATGAAGAAAATAGAGGCCCCATACATAAAAAGGCTTATGAGGATTAGTTGGTAACCTTTTGTCAATTCAAGTTTGAAGCTCTCTCATTATTCTCTTCTTACTCTTGGTCACTTAGAGTTTTCTTGGAGCACTCTAGATTTGGATAAAGGAAGGAAAAGCAAGCAAAGAGAAAGGAAGGACAACAAGGGTCAAGGAAAGGAAATCAGGATCAAGCAGCTTCAGCGAGAATACTTGCAGGTAACCTTTTTCACGTGTGTTTTCCTAGCTGGTTTGGACATGGATGGATTTTCATGTTGGTGTATGGTTCTCTTGTTATCGGTGGAATGGTTTTTCCATGTTATGAAAGTGGTTTTCAGCCTAGCTTTCCTTTTTATGGATGCCATGGTATGTTGGGATGTTTATCTCAGTTTTGAGCTTTGGTTTGCCATATGGATTTCGGAATCCAGGGCGGAGGTGGTCTCAAGTTTCATTCCCAAAGGCATAGGAATCCCTTAACTGATTTTGGTAAGATACATGGTAAAGCTTGAGGGAGAAGTATCGGTTTAGGGCCTATTGATCCAGGTTTGGATTGCGGTAAAGCCTGAGAGACTAGTCTCAGTTTAGGGCCTAGTGATCCGGGATTGGATTGCAGTAAAGCCTGAGAGACAAGGAGACAAAAAATTCCTCAAGGATGGTGATGGATTTTGGATGGCATTCCATGTTCGGTTCAGTGGAGATCAGAGCACCGATTTGGTGTGATCATGGTTTGATGAGGGTGGAGGTGGTTTAACGATTCCCTTGGTTTTTCTTGGATTAGTTGTTCTATGAAATCCCACATTCATGCTTGGAATATGGCACAAGGGTGACTGGATAAAAGAGAGATTTGGTTCAGCCATGTTTATGGTTGGGTGGTACATGGAAGTCATGAACTTGGTCAGATTTGGCTTTGATTAATGAAAGTTAAGTTCTCTTAATTTTTCACTAGTTTATATGTGGATTTAATGGTTGTCATATCTCTAATATTTATATGGTTTTATGTTGGTTATAAGCATGGTTAAATGACTAGTTCATGTCATGGTTATTTCATGTATTTACTTGTAATTGATAAATGGATTGATGCAAGACCTAATTGATGATATAATAGTTCAATGGAGAAGGAGGTGATCTTTCTGGTTATGTTTCATAAGTTCTTTCGGTCATTTATGATATGTATTGTATCCTAGACTTGTAGGTCGCATTGGTGCCAAGTGTTTGACAAAATGGTAGTCCCAGTTGGGCATGCTTGGGCTTAGTCCGGAGGTTGATTTTTTATTTATCAGCATTGTTATCATGTCTTTGAAGGATTCTGAAGGTTGCAGCAAGTACTGGGCATAGTTCGGGATTCTGGGCTAGAAAAGTGGCTCAAATCTCGAGGTCATTGGCACAGGTCTACTGAGAAAAGTCCACAGTCACTAGCACATAGGCTTATGAGAGCGACTTTGGGTTGTTGGTCATTATCTTGCCTATATCATGAGAGCGAATTTAAGTTAAAAGGCTTAAAACATCAGTGGGACCCAGGGGCAAGATGTTTGAGTTGTTGACATGTCTCCTGGGGGTGTTGTGGCTGATGTGGATGGGTTTGTTTGATGTGTTCCATCGATTCAATTTCCTTAAGGTTACCAAGGAGATTGAATAGATTATAGTGACCTCTCTCATCACATATTTTCCCCGACTGTTTGATTGCTTGGGTGGACCTGGGAGGAGAGGGTGTTACAAAATAGTCAAATGGCATACCCATGTTTCATTGAATAACCTTTTTCACCCCACTTCCTAGAATCCATGTCATATTTGTGGCTAGGAGAACAACCGGAGATGCCAAAGAACGGGAGGTGGGGAAAATCCTTATGAGGGGTTGGAACATCACCCAAAACCTAACCCAACCTATCCCCATAGGGGAACTAGCTAGATATATCAAATAGTGTAGCCTTACCAACAAAATTTAGCCAAGCTTGATGGGGGAGAAACACTTGATTCAACATAACCAAAGGTCTATCCATAATATTGTTTTCCCATAAAATGATTTTCTTGTCATTTATAGGAACCCAAGTGAGTTAGGAATAAATAATATGGAGGATTGTAGAGAGGAGGTTTTATATTTGCAATCCAACCCTCACTAATGAAGCATGTTCATGACACTTTTTTTTCTCACCTATGATATATATCTTATGAGTAACCTATTTCCACCAATTGTTTTAATCTGTGATAAGCCTCCATAGATGTTTATCTCCAAATATATGATTCATTATTGAGGGGTATTTAACCCCTAAACCCCCATGGCCCATAATGGACCTTACCTTCACCCAATTTACTAAATGAAATATATTGGCATTAGTTTTACCTCCCTACTATTATAATAATAATATAATAATAATAATAATAATAATATATAATAAATACTTGTGTTATAGCTTGTTGAGTGCCAATCAGAGCTAATAAAGCAAAATATTAGAAGAGATGGAGGGTTGATATGACTACTTTCAAGAGGATCAGGCGACATGTCAAGTTTAACCCTTGGGCCCCCTCATTGAGAGAATTTTGTTTTAAGCTTTGAGAGGACGGGATGCCAAGATGGATGACAAAAAGGCTTAAGACAAATTGGGATATCCAAATATTTAAGGGAGGTCCAACCCTCCTAAGGAGGGAAATGGAGGACACGGAAATAGGATTCTTGATTGCCATGACTCACATTCCAAATGTAAAGTATGTTTTTTTCGCTTCACTCGTCATCCCTCTAGAATCTTGAACAAATCTATTCAATGCTTGCTTGAAGTAGTGATTCATATATTGTCGTGGATATTCCACTGGATAGTTCATCACAATAGATTTGATAAAATTATACTTAAAAGTCTAAAATCTACACTATGAGGGTTTATTTCTCTTTATATTTATGGATCTAAAAATTATTATTTACTGTGTATGCATGTAAATTATTATTATGTAGAAAGTAGGTAACAATGAAATAAAAACTCACAAACCACAATTAACACAAGATATGCCCTGGGAAACCCTTTCAGCACAAAACCTAGCTAGAAGATGATGTCGCTCTACTCTCTTTATTTAAATAGAAAATGGATTTCAATATAAAGAAGCAAGGTCTATGGCCCATGGGCTACTATAGTGCACAAATCCTCTATGTGTGCTCTATCCCTATCTATCTTGGATACTTTGCACATATATGGAACAGAATGCAATCAAAAATAATGGAACCTGTTTTCCTCTTAGTGATTATAACACAACCTAATACCCTACTTGTTGAAAATGCAGCAAGAAAATCTCAACTTGACTTTTCCTTGGTCAAACTAGAGAAAATTCAAATTTCTATTTCAGTAAAAATCTTAGAGGTAGTTAATTGAGGCGGCATGGCACTTATAACTTCGTTAATTCAATTTGGGGAAGCTTGAGTTCAGTTCAGTATGATTGATTGCTAATTTGTAGAAATGTATTTCAATTAAATTGAGTTATGGTCAGTTAAACTAGTTCTAACTGTTAGAGAAACTAGTGGAGGTCAAGTTGTGGAAGTGGAACTTCAACCACATTCGGAGATCAACTAGTTAACAATCAACCCAAAATAATTGTTGCATGCAGAGAATTCGAGTTACCCATTTGAGATGGAGCTTACAAGGCATTGTACTATCAGTTGTAGACTATTCCCATGTGTACGGCGGTGCATGCAGTCAGAGGAAGAACCTGGAGGAATTACACAATCCAATTGAGAAAATACCTAAAAAATAGGGGGTAAATTCTGAAGGTACAAGGAAAGGAAATCGGAGCTTGCGGGGCTTGAAAATTGGCTAAGTGTTGGCCAGAGTTAGTCATTCAGGCAAAGAGATAGACTATACACTTGCATGTTGTGCTCAGGATTGAGCAAGCATACGTTCATATCTACTTTTTTATTAATGCAATATATATAGGAAGGGGTTTTTAGCAGTTGCTTTCCCCTAGATAAATATATGTGCATGTGTGATACTTCCTTTTTCATGTATATGATTTGTATTTTAGATTGTTCATTAATAACCGTAGAGTAGTAGAGTAGCTTCGAGTCTTGTGATTTAGTAAATTTCATGAGTAGTTTCGAATCTACATAACAATTTCTACATGGTATCAGAGCTGGATTCATAGTAGAGCAAAAATTTCAAAAATGTTATTGCAGGAGGATCAGATTTGCAAGATCAATTATTCAGAGCTAGAAGGATGGATTTCTATGGACTAAGACTCAAGTATGCCCTTGAAAGAAGCTCAAATTATGTTGCTTGGAAGGACCACATGGAGTTAGTGCTAGAAGATAATGGATTGAAGGAATTTATCAATAATGACATCCTGAAACCACCACCAGTTGATATCAGGATCTAGCAAAATGGAAGAAGTGTATAGCCAAGGCAAGGAGAATCATATTGGAGGGAGTACGAGACCACATTGTCTCAAATTTCCATGGGAAAGAAACTTTATATGCAATGTGTCAAGCACTGACATATTTGTTCCACAATAGTAGTCACCACAAGAAGCTTGTGCTTAAGGATAAAATTCAAAATATTAATATGCAGAAGAATAAGACTATTCTACAGTACCTGAGCAGGTTCACACAATATCATGATGAACTTGGTCAAGTTGGTTACTATTGCAAAATATGATTTGGTATTGATTTTGGATTTCATATTTCTATGATTGTAATCTTGTTTCAAATATTTTTCTGCATCCATCACATAATGTCATTTAGATAATCGACGTTTCGAACCCCAATTATGGTTCATCTTCATTTCGTAATATCCTAAAGATGAACCATAGTTGGGGGTTTGAAATGTTGATTATCTAATTGACATTATGTGATGGATCTGGAAAAATATTTGAAGCATTATTTGGTAATCCTATCCCTTATAGGCCTTCCCAAGAGTTGGCACAACTACCAATATTTTGTGAATGGGAGGGAGAAACTATCAAATTGGGATTTGGTACAGGACAAAATAAGGCAGAATACCAGAGACGATAATTCATCCAAGGGTGAGGATGAAGAAAATTGTGCCTTGGATGCAAAGGCAAAGAAGGGAAAAGGGAATAAATCCCAATCCCAATCCAAACCAGAATCTAGTCAAGGGGGCAAGAAGAAAGACTTGTCCAGAATCAAGTGCTTTCAATATCATGAATTCATGCACTATGCCACAAAGTGCCCACAAAAGAAGACAAGTAAGAATACCTTAGTAGGAGTAGCAAATAAATCTTTGGCTTCACAGTTCGAGCTTGACTTTACCCTCATTACATGCATGGCCAACACAATGAGGGGGAGCATGTGGTACTTGGACAGTGGTGCCTTGTTCCACATGACGGCGAATAGATAATTTTTCAGTGATTTGGACGAGAAATATCTCTAGATTCACATTAATATGGGATATGATGGAAGATACAATCCTACCGAGATTGGTACAGTCACCTTTCAAAGGGAGTCAGACTCCCCTCTCAGACCCAAGGATGTGATGTTTTTTTCAGGTCTAAAAAAAAATCTCTTCTCCGTTGTAGTTTTGGGAGACCGTGGTTATAATGTGATCTTCAGCAAAGGGAAAGAATTCCTGAGACACATAGCCATGGGACAGGTGAAGCAGATCTGGGTACATGTGAAGAAATTGTACAAGCTAGATGTGGAGGATTGTGCTCTATTGAGCACAAAGGAGGAAAAGGTGCAGAGTCGTGATGTTGGTAAACTTTTGCATAGAAGACTTGGCCATTTTCATCATGGCACTTTGAATATTATGTAGAAAATAACCACAGGCCTCCCCAAAGGAGAACTATAGAAGAAAGATACATGCAAAGGGTGTACCTTGGGGAAGTACACAAAAGCCACTTTCCATGATCAAGACAGCAAAGCACATGCATTCCTTGAAAGGATGTACTCTGATGTCTATGGACCTTATGCGACAACCTCCACTTCCAGGCATAAATATTTTGTCATTTTTATCGATGACTTCTCATGAAAGTGTTGGATCTTCTTCATGTGAAAGAAGGATGAGACAGTCTCCAAGTTTGTAGAGTTTAAGGCACTGGTTGAGAAAGAAATGGGCAAGAGGCTGAAGGCTCTCAGGAGTGATAATGGAGGTGACTATGTGTCAAACGAATTTAAAAAAAATTGTGCAAAGGAAGGCATTTGACGAGAGTTGACATCACGCCACAACCCATAGCAGAATGGGGTGGCTCAGAGGAAGAATAGTAGAATTGTCAGAGTAGCAAGGACGATGTTGCATGATCAGGGCCTACCTCTACATTTGTGGGTCGAGGCATGCAGCACAATAGTCTATTTGTAGAACCAGAGTCCTCATCGAATTTTGGGCATGATTACAATGGAGGAGGCTTTCTTGGGGAGAAAGTCGGATGTGTCACACTTTAGGATTTTTGGAGCCTCCATTTACTGCCATGTCTCCAAAGAAGCAAGGAAGAAGCTAGAGCCGACAACAAAATTGTGGGTATTTATGGGTTATGCATAAACTCCCCACAACTACCATGTGTACCTACCATCCCTCAGAATGATAGTTGTGTGAAGGGATGTAAAACTTGATGAAGACAAAGCCATGTGGTGCTCTCTTGAGAGGGAGATTCAGATCCCATCAAAAGAGGGTATTTTATCTCCAAATGAGGAACCTCAAGAAGTTATAAAAAAGCCACAAGTTGAGGAGTAGAGAGTGGAGATAGCCACTCAAGCATAACTATCTATAGAAGTAAGGAAAAGGACTATGAAGTTGAGATAAGCACAAAAAAAGAAGGTCATCATATCTATACACTGGATACATGGTCTAATGATTGATCTTGTAGAGACTGAACCATCCTATTTCAAGAAAGCAGTAGAGAAACCTATATGGGTTGATAAAATTGTGGAGGAGTACAAATCCATTGTAAATAATGGTGTTTGGGAAGTGGCCCCAAGACCAACAAATAAATCAGTTATGGATTCGAGATGGATCTTCAAGGTGAAGCATGCAGCAGATAAAAGAATAGAAAAGTACAAGGCCATATTTGTGGCCAAGGTATACTCTTCAATTGAGGGGATTAACTATCAGGACACCTTTTCTCCTATAGCGAGGTACTCATCCATTAGATCAATCATTTCTCTGGCTGCACAGATGGGTTGGAAGATCCACTAGATGGATGTGAAAACAACATTCCTTAATGGAGTTATTGAGGAGGAGGTGTATATTGAGCAACGAGAAGTCTTTGAGACTTTTTATCGAGAGCCTTATGTGTGCAGACTCAAGTGAGTGTTTTACGGTCTCTAGAAAGCACCTCATGCTTGGTACACCAGGATCGATAGTTATCTCACCAATTTGGGCTTCACCAAAAGTGAAGCAATGCAAACCTCTATCATTTTCATATAAGGTAAATTATTGGTTATTTTCTTATATGTTGATGACTTTATTTTTACTAGGGATGAGCAGTTGGTCAGATCTTGCAAGGAGGACCTTGCAAGAGAGTTTGAAATGAGGGACATGGGTTTCATGCACTACTTCCTCGGATTGGAAGTATGGCAAGGTGATGGGAATTGTTTGTCTGTTAGGGAAATTATGCCAACGAGATACTTCAGAGGTTCTGCATGTATAGATGCAAACTCATGGAGACTCCTCTAGCAACAAACTAGAGGAAATAGGATGCCACTTCAAGTGAGGAAGTGGATGCTACTATTTACCAACAGTTGGTGGGTTCACTAATGTATCTTGTGAACACATGACCAGATATGTGATATGCAGTCAACAAATTGAGCCAAGCTATGGTTAGGCCGACCAAACTATTTCGGAGGGCAGCTAAGCATGTCCTACAGTACCTCAGAGGCACTACCAAGTTTGGACTATGGTACAAACGGACAGAGGGAGTGAAGTTGTGTGGCTTCACAGATGCAGATTGGGTGGGTAGTCCATGAGATCAGAAGAGTACATTAGGATGAATTTTCAGTGTTGGCTCCATAGTGATTTCTTGGTACATTAGGAAGCAAATATCTGTGGCACTCGGCTCAGTAGAAGTAGAGTACATGGCTGCCAGTCAAGCAACATGTGAGGCAATCTAGATGAGAAAGATACTTGTTGGATTTTTTGGTCATATTATGGATCCACCTGTGATCTATTGTGATAATTAGAGTTGCATCAAGCTCTTTGAAAATCTTGTTTTTCACAATCAATCCAAGCATATAGATATTGGTATCACCATTTATGGGATTGTGTGCAGAGGCAGATAATGTTGTTGTAGTACATTTCAACAAAGGAACAAGATGCTGACATTTTGACAAAGACCTTATCAAGAAGGAAGTTCGAGTTCCACAGGTGCAAGATAGGGGTGGTTGACAATCCCTTTCTTACTGAGAGGGAGTGTTGAAAATGCACCAAGAAAATCTTAGTTTGACTTTATCTTAGTCAAACTAGAGAAAATTTGAACTTATATTTCAGTAGAAATATTGGAGGTAGTTAACTGAGTTGAAATGGCACTTGTCACTCGGTTAACTTAGTTAATTCGAGTTGGGGAAGCTTGAGTTCAGTTCAGCATGATTGACTGCTAATTTGTAGCAATTTACTTCAGTTAAATTGAGTTATGGTCAATTGAACTAGTTCTAATTGTTATAGGAACTAGTGGAGGTCAAGTTGTGGAAGTGGAACTTCAACCACACTCAATGATCAACCAATTAACTGATCAATTAGCCCAAAATAATTGTTGCATGCAGATAATTCGAGTTACCCAGTTGAGATGGATATTCCAAGGTAATGTTCTATCAATTGTAGACTATTCCCATGTGTATAGGTGGTGCATGCAGTCAGAGGAAGAACCTACAGGAATTGTGCAGTCCAATTGATAAATTTCCCTAAAAAATAGGGGTTAATTCCTCAAGGAACAACGAAAGGAAATAGGAGCATGGAGGGCCTAGAAATTTCTTAAGTGTTGGCCAAAGTGAGTGTTATACAGAATCTACAACTACCGACAGAAGTGTCTTCCCTAGGCCTGGTGGACTGACTTGGAACAACAGAAATAAAAGGGCGCAATGTCTTCCTTAAGGTAATTTAATGATGAGATGAGGCCTACCTAGAATCTGTCGAAAGATTCACTCCTTCCTTGGCTTGTATGCTCCAATCCTAGCTCTGATTTCTATAATTAGAACCTGCAAAATCAAACAAGACAAGCCAAAGATCTACGACATTTATGTAGCATAATCCAATCACTTCATTCAATAAATCAACATGGTATTGAAATACATGAAATCATAACATCATATATATTAATAGAAATGGAGAGAGTTACAACCAAAAATAGGAGTTTATCTTGTAGAAGGGATCCCCAAGTTGACTTGTCCTTTCATTGCCACAAAGTATGCCTCTATGTCACCCTAATGCATGGAATAATGACTATCAAAGCAATAGCATGAGGGTATATTCAAACTCAAAAAGCCAACCCCTTGCCTATGGATGGTTGTAAATATATAGATGAGGGAGGTATTTCATGAATTCTTATCCATTTACCATTAGAGGATTGAGATCCACTTGACATGGGAGGATGAGATCAAGGGATAAGAGGTGAAAACTACAAGGTAGGAAAGGATAGGATTTTAGACTTTTATCCAAGGTAAATGGTTGAAACAACCTCAGGAAGCTTCTGGAAGAGGAAGCTTCGGGATTCTTTTTATTTTTCCCAAATTTCTAGAATCAGCGCACCCCGAAAACTGAGCAACCTGTCGGTGATCAGTGCAGGTGTAGAGAAGGTCAACCTGGTAATCAATGTTGGTCCCTAAATGGCTAGGGTGCGTTGGGCCTTAAAATATTGGAAACTCAGCAGTCAAGAGAATAAACTCATTGATTCAACAGAGTCATGCTTAGGGATTTGTGTAGGGATGATGATAATATGTTGAAGGATGTGAATTGATCTTGTTCGAAGGCCAATTGACCAGATGCGACAAAATGGCCTATAATAGTCAGTCATTCAAGAAGAGAGATAAAAAATACACTTGCAGGTTGTGCTCAAGCTTGAGCAAGAATATGTATTCATCTCTATTCTTTGATTAATGCAAAACATATAGGAAGAAGTTTTGAGCAGTTGCTTTCCCCTAGATAAATATATGTGCATGTGTGATGTTTCATTTTGCATTTCTATCAATTGTGTTCTATATTGTGAATTAATGTCCACAAAGCAGTGGAGTATCTTTGAATCTCTTGATTTAGTAGATTTCATGAGTAGTTTCGAATCTACACAATAATTCCTACACTACTATTGGTGAAGTTTGACTCCTTCAACTCTTAACTAGAGTTACAATATGGACTCTTCTAAAGTGTTGTTCATCATTGTTGGGTAATTTAATTGCGCTTTAAATTACTTTAAGTTAAATTGTCAATTCATGTAGGTAAATTCGTGAAGTACACAACATAATATGTGCTAGGAGTTTAACCTTCAAATCTTAATAGAAGGGAAACAAATGTTATTCTGAAAATATTAGTCTATGAAAAACAATTAAAATCCTAATATAGAAAGCAATGAAATACAATATTAATGAAATAAATGCAAAAATGCACAATCTCAAAGAATGAAATTCAAACATAAAGAAAAAAAGTCTATTGTATGAGTGCAAATATGATTTGTTCTTTAATGCAATTAAAATCCTATTTATGAAAAGAAGTTCCTTCTAGCATGGTGCACACAGTAAATTCATGTAATCTAGAAAGAACTATTTTATGAAGAAATTAAAATGTACTTTCTAAGAAAGAAAATAAATCTAATCCAATAAGATCAGGGACAATTTTTCTAAGGCAATAAACTCTAATCTAATGAAAGCAAAAGTAGTTCTATTCTAGGAAAGCAGTAGACTTATTCTATGAAAGCAAACACAACTATCTTATGAAAATAGTAAACATCAATCTAGTGAAAGTAAAGGAAATCACTCTAAGAAATCAATAGACTTATTCTATGAAAGAAGTAAAGCTAACTTTCCTATCAAAGAAATTGTAATTCTTTTTAAATCTAAAGAAAACTTGGAAGAGTAACTTATGAAAAACCTTGAAACTTGATTAGAAACTGTAAAGGGGCGTGTGGTCAATGCTTAGAAGTATTTTCATGTAAATCCAATTGAAGCCTATAATGCTAATTTTATGTAAATTGCTATGTAAATGATTGTATAATGAAATGATGTGGCTATAAATTTTAAACTATGAGTGCGTAATTGAAATGCTAGAAACAAATATTTTTGATGTTTTATATATCTCAAGTGCTTGATCTAAACATGTGAAATAAGAAAGGAAAAACTATAAGATTTATTGTACGGAGACTGAGTATCTAAATATGCTTAAAACAAAATAAAACATGTCAAGAGTGAAAATAAATATACTACAGGACTTGTATGCCACAAGGAAGCCCTCCAAGTGATGCACGAGTTTAAAAACATGTAGAGAGATTTACTATAACTGTTGTAGTATACCCATCAAAACTCAATTGGTTGCAAAAGACAATGTCAAATATTAAATTGTAAACTTAGTGTGCAATTCATAATTACAAAACATCTATGTTTGTCCTCTCATCAAAGAGATTGCAATATTTTATAATGTTTTGAAGCAACAACAAACTCGGAGTTTCATTGCTTGAATTCTAGTCATGAGATCTTATTATATCTATTTGGAAATAAAATCAAATATATTTTGATGTATCTTTGGATCAAAGATGATCCCAGATATTCTTAAACTTATTTCATTATCATGAGTTCAGTAAAGAATAGCTTGTACTAACCTCCTTGTTGACTAGGAGTTGGGTGACAGATTAGCAAATTGTTTATTCACAAAATCTCGAAAAAATATGTTTCAAAGAACCAAGAAAAACTCTTATATCCTTCAGATTTGAAGGAAATTGTCTACATGGAGCCTAAATGGGCTTGTTCTACAAAAACCCATGTTTTCGGTTCTCAAAATTCATTTTAATTTTCTCAAAAAATGCATATGAAGTTCACTAGTCAAATTCATTGCTTATTTCCTTTGATCAAATGTTGGAGGTTCACATGTGCGAGTTGGGTGAGCTTTGAAAAATACAAATCCATGTTGGGGTTCTTAAAAACAAAACCCATGTGCCTGATGTCCTTCTAGAATAGTGTTAATACCTCAATCACGAAGATGGCTACTGAAACTTAGACTGAGTTATTGAAACTAAATCGGAAAAAATTCATTATTAAAACCAAGCAAAACCCTAATCAATTCATTAAAAGTAAAGAAAATTTATAAAAATTAGCAACTAGAAGCTTATAAAATTATTAAGGCTTATTACAAAGAATTATGGTGAAAATGGCAATGAATAAGTCAAAAGATGATCATAAAGGAATGTCTTTGACTGTGAGAAGAATGTCAAATTGGCGACCCAACATCTCCCCCGCACCGATATTTTTGTATGTTCTCATGCAAACAAAGTAGGAATTGGTAGAAATAATGAAATTTCATGCATTGGACTACTTCAATGAGTACTTTGAAGTTGGAATTTTAGTCTTCAATTTTACTATGACCAACTTTACCTCACTTGTGGAAAATATGGTGTTGTTCAACTGTTAAATAACTTGCTTTGATCCATTTGGTCAATTAATTTGGCATCCATGAGAACTAGTTACTAGTGGGTAGTTTTTCTATAACCCATTCCACCACTTGTGAAGTACTATTTTTAGTATTTTTTAACAAACCCTTAGCTACTACCAACAACAGTGTAACGCTACTAACACCATAGATCCTTTTCACTATGTACATGAAGTTTGGCAGTAACAAGTAGAATGTAAGCGATGAAAATAAAAATCAGCATGAGAATAAAAGAAGCCAACTAGTCAAACATGGCCTAGATCTGCAGCCAGGATGTTGATCTTCCTTTCCACCCATGAGCTTGCTTATAACTTCAAGGAATGACTTGGTGAATTCAATGTAATCTATTACTTTTTCGTACAATGCTTAACTGATATTAATTATTCTGTGAGGCCAAGGATAACCATGTCAAATTCTTTTTTTAATCTTGAATTAATCAAATCTTGCGTAATATCCCTAGAACCTGTGCCTAATTTTGAAACGTTGGATTTTATTATTTGAATAATATGGAAAATATTATTAGTCCCTGCCTCCGGCTGGACTATAGCGATCGATTGATCGTTGACCAGCAATTAATTATCTTTGACCAAAGAAAATTTCCCATACATGTTAAGTTTAACCCAATGTTGTAAAATAAAATGTCCGGTCCAGTAGACTTTTATCCAAAGTTTGTGTTTCGACCTCTTATTGCCGGCTGGTTTTCTGAAAACTTAGGCCACCGATCGCTAAATTACAATTAATTCATTTGTTTACTAAAAAAAAAATTGAGCTTTATTATAGTTTAACCAAAGTTTTACTATCGTAATTGTTATCCATCTAAATTTTAACCAAAGTTTCCTGCTGGAAAAAAAACTACCTCTTATTGCAGGCCTCACTTATCTCGATGTTAAAATATTGTGGCAAGTGATATTTACCCAAAGTTTTATTGTCGGCTTGTTTTGGTCTTTGTTGTTTTATCCAGAGTGGTTGTTATATAAGATTTATTTTTGGTCTAAGTGGTTTTATCCAAAGTCTTATTTAAGGTTTCTGTTGGTTTAGTTAGTTGGCAGTCGAGGTCTTCGTGGCAAGTTGCATGAACACATCGTGCATGCTTATTAAAGCTTGCATTTCCTATTACAGCTTATTACAGCTTGCATTGCAGGGACTCTATGTATTTTAGAGACCTCTCTCTGTCCATTTTACAAAGCTTTCTTCTTCCTGGGCTTCGGCTCAGCCATCTTGGTCATATCCTATCTTAGTCATATCCTATCTAGCTATGGAGGAGGAGTTCTGGAACTTTGAAAGACTTTTTGAAAGACTTTCTTAGTAGGCATGATTTAATTTTCGCAGTAGACCTCCATTGATGGCAACAAATTCCCACCTTGCATTTTAGGAATGATTTAGTTTTGCAGGTAGACGGAAACAAAAAATTCCCACATTGCATTTTAGGAATGATTTAATTTTGCAGGTAGACGGCAACAAATTCCTGCATTTTAGGAATGATTTAATTTTGCAGGTAGACGGCAACAAATTCCCACATTGCATTTTAGGAATGATTTAATTTTGCAGGTAGACCTCCATAAATGGCAACAAATTCCCACATTGCATTTTAGGAATGATTTAATTTTGGCAAGTAGGCTGCAACTTGAGGCTTTGAGAGCCAGCAAAGGAGAGATGCAACAATTGGCCTTGAGTTTCTCCATCAATTTCATGAAATTTATTGTAAACTTATTAAATCTCGCTTCCTTATTTCCTACAGTCTGTGTAGCTTTCTCGTTTTCAGGTCTAGTTTCCCTTCTTGTAAATATAGAAATGTAAAATAATTTTATTTAAAATTTGATTAGTACCTAAAAACATTATAAAATAAACACTTGTGTTAAAAAAAACCATCTACAAATTTTACTAATTTTTAATAGATAAAATGTATATCAACATAATTACAATTAAATAATGCACCATAACTATTATTCTTTTACCAATTCCTATATTTTTCATCTTAATGAAAACTTGATATTATTTAATATTAAATTCAAGTTTCATGTTAGCTTTTCAAAATGAAAATGTACATATACTTGTTATGTTAAGTTGAGTGTAGTTCCAATATTGTATAGACAAATTACCTATCTATTTATGGGATGTGTGTTTGAAAAAAATAATTCTATGCTCTTTCTCACGAAAAATATCTATCTATTTATGGGATTTATGGGATGTGTGTTTGGAAAAAATATTTCTAAGCTTTTTTCCTTTTAACCTGGTCTACATTCTTCATATCTTAATCAATCATCTAACAATAAAGTAGTTATAAAATTAAATTAAATTTAGTATTTTGAATATTTACAAATAAATTTAGTTTCATTTATAACAAAATATATATATTAGTAAATTTGGTCGATATAAGGTATATTAGTAAATATGGTCAATATAAGGTGATTAAAAATAATTATATCAGTAAATGTACTTAAAATAGAGTGATTGATCATAATTAAATTATTTAATATGATTGATATAAGTTTATAGATATCATTTTGCATCTTAATTTCATAATTGTATTATGTAAATGTGAAAAAGTAAATATAAATTTAGAAATGTTAAATATGATTGATATAAGTTTATAGATATCATTTTGCATCTTAATTTCAGAATTGTATTATGTAAATGTGAAAAAAATAAATATAAATTTAGATGTTAAATAATTAATATTTAAAATTTGATTTGTACATAAAACACCTAAATAATACACCAAAATTATCAATTCTTTTATCACTTCCTATATTTTGAAGAAAAGAATAGCATCTTCATGCAGCGCTAGTAACTAAATTATTTTTTTCACATTGTCCATCAATTATCTAATTTTGTATCTCTACTACTCCTAATATGATTTTTGACTATGCAATTTTACAATTCCAATATTATTTTTGACTCTGCAGGAGCAACAGTGGTAACTATAAATTTTTTTAAATTTTTTTTTTTCAATTATAGACTCCGAAGAAAATGTCAAAATCAAGATATCAACTAGATAGTTGAACTAACAAGTATGTTGTTGAGTCGACCATTAATTCAGAATTGGTATGCAAACAACTCAACCATCATACATTTTAGGCATTCAAGAATAAGAAGCAGAGAGCCAGAAAGAAAGGTAAAAGCAGAGGCTAGGGTAAAACAGGTCAAGGTTGGGATAAAAGCAAGGGCAGTGAGAGTAAAGGAAATAGAATAAGCAGACATATCTTACCATACATGACAATTGATAAAGTGAGGGCATGTCTTGTCTCAAATGTACTTTTACCTTAGAAACCTTTACCTTCGAAAGCCAGAGGTCGTGGATAATATTAGCTAATTGAGCTAATATTAGTAACCAATATTAAATTTTATATATTATATCTATTTATGTTAGTGGTTATTGGTTTTACTTTTTGTCAGGGGTTGAATCGGGCGTGCTGGTTCTTGCTAAACTTATCCCAAATAAAACATTAATAAAAAGCTTCCACACGTAGTCTGATGAACCGGCTCCATTTGACCAACTTGGTTCATGTAGTTCAACTTGGTTCATGTAGTTGATAATGTGTCTATGGTAAGAAACACGTGTCAAGCTTTTTCATCCATCCCATAACTTATCCCAAATAAAACATTAATAGAAAGCTTCCACACGTAGTCTGATGAACGGGCTCCATTTGACCAACTTGGTTCATGCAGTTGATAACGTGTCTATGGTAAGAAACACGTGTCAAGATTTTTCATCCATTCCCGTAACGTGTCTATGGTAAGAAACATGTGACAAACTTTTTCATCTATTCAGTGAAGTTCGTTGGTATTGACGGCCACAACGCATGGTTATTTTTGAAGGTGGAAAGCATGGCGTGAGATTCTGAAGCCACTGTTATACTCCCGAGAAAACATTAAGTTGCCTGCATCATAAGGTGATATGAACAAATGCAGGATGAAATGCACTATTTTCTTTTTTTCTGCACTTCATTCTCCTTTCTAAGCGAGCATGAGCCATCAATTCGGAAGATGTATACAAAAAATTGTTTGGTTTTTGATCATAGTTAGCAAGATTGAAGGTAAAAAAAAAAACCAAAAAAGAAAATATACATTTTATAAATATTACCCTACACCAGAGATGATAATGTTGACTGCAATACACCAGAGATGATAATGTTGACTGCAATATTCAAGATGAAAATGATTCAACTTCTCAGCACTAGGCGTGGCATCGAGGCAGGCCTCGACATCAATTGCTATCATATACTGCGTCTCTAAAGAATGCTGAATTTCAACGATTTATGCTCTCTAATGAATGTCAAGACTTTTTTAATAGTTTAATATTAACGATTTTACGATAATTAAGATTGAGCTGTGTATAGTTAGTTGAGATAATAATAAATTTGTTGATTATTTTTTATTATGAAATTATTTATTATGATATTTGGCTTTTATGGTTTAACAATGTTACATTTACTAAAATCATGCACATTACCAAGATTGAGGTATTATGTAAACTTCACTTCAAGTAACCAATAAGAATTACTGCTGAATCCTAAGTTCTCGCCACATTCTGCAAAGAATTAATATAAATTTCATACTTTCTAAATGCATACTCAAATTACTCAGGTCATTAACTTTGTTGTGCTTCTCGCTGGTAATTCAAAGGTTCTCTGAATAACAGGAAGTGCGGTTCAGGGTGATGAATAGCATAGTGTGCCCACCCGCGAGAGGCTGAATCCTAAGTTCTCGCCACATTCTGCAAAGAATTAATATAAATTTCATACTTTCTAAATGCATACTCAAATTACTCAGGTCATTAACTTTGTTGTGCTTC